>SFCI01001028.1:0-12180 GCA_004681135.1 Hericium alpestre | reverse complement strand
TGAGTGGTGATAGAAGATGATGATGCTGACGAGTGCCGTCCTAAGTACACATGTTTATCTCACCATGGGCGGAAAAATCCAAAGCGTTAGTTCATACCTGTCCAGGGTCGTCCGGAAGTGAGCACCTAAAGCAACCATGAATTAGTTAAGAAATCCCACGATGAGCTTGAGCTTCACTCACGAAGAACCCGAAGGGCCGTCCTTCTGAGTCGTACTGGAAGACGTTGGGTCGCCTGACGCAGATTCCCCCCGCTTGAATTAAAAAGATCCAGTCGTTGTTTGCACAAATCACAGAATGCGCCCATGACATACCTTTCGTATATTGATCTGCATGTCTCTCAAGGTATCCCTTACTTTTTCCTTTGCTTCCCGCCATTTCTCCTGCCATTTCTCCTCCGCTTTCCGCCGTTTCTCCTCTGCCTCTAGCCGTGAGCCTGAATCTTTTAACGCCTGGATATTAGCCAGATCTTCGAGGTCCCCTGAAAGGTACTTGTCGTCCTCCTCGATATTGTCTTTGCGAGCGTAATTGAACCTGGCTTTGTAGACTGTATTCGGGGAGCACCCAACCAGCTCAGCCACCTTTTTGTACGATCTCCCATTTTCATACAGCCGGCGCATCAAGGCCCTCGACGTACGAGTCGTTCTTCCCGTCCTGGAATGAATTCAGATTATATCCAATGACACCGAATCCCTCACAAATACTGAGACACTCACTCATCAGTCATGACAAACAGAGTGTTATAAGAAAAGTGCGTGTGCAGATCAGGCTCGGAAGCAGCAACAGCTACATGGGTTTGGGCGCTGGTATCATATTGGTCGGTGACCGCGGTACTTTAGAACCGATATCGACCTTCTCGATGACGCCGGTCGGGTAATCGTGAGAAATTCTTGTAGACGCCTTCGTATTCCCACCGAATGCTCTTCTCTATAACTCTTCTCTGTTCCTATATGAGGGTAAGGAATCAAAGACTTCAAATAAGACCTACGAGTTATGCGGCATTGACATGTGGTGAGACGCTTCAGTTGAATCGCTCCAAGGCGACGATAAGTTGCCGATGTTACATGATTTGGAATTGTCGAGATGTTTGAGATATCAGCGACTGTGCCGTCTATTCTCACGAGAATACAATTCAGACAGCTCGGCGTCGCTTACAGAAATTTGGCTGGACCGCGGCGGCAAAAGAGCATCTACCAATGCTGCTCGCTAATATGGACCTTATCCACATCCTCGTCCGTCGCCCCATCCCTAAACCAGCGCTCCCCCTCCGAAATCTTGACATTGTTCCCGCTCATCTGGCGCTTGCGCATCAACCCATCATGGTTGAACGTCCAGTCCTCTGCATCCATCAGCAACGCGCACACCGCTATGAGAAGAAAGACCGACCGAGCCCGTAGCAGCGGTACCACGCCTGCTCCGCCTCGTCGAAAAACTCATACCAGAACTGCACCGCAATCTTATCATCCGTAAACGCAAACAGCTCCTTCCGCAGCCTACACACCGTAAGCAACGACACGCGGAGAAGGGGGAAGGGAGAAGAGGAGGGGGGACGCACTTGTAGCGCGTCTCGCGCTGCCACTTCTTCATGAGGAACGCGACGATCGCGTCCGTGCCCTGCAGGAACGTGTCGCGGTTGCGCCAGACCGAGTCGGGCGTGTAGCCCTTCGCGACGAGCGGCGGGTCGCGCGTGTTCCAGAGCTTCTGCGCCGCCTTCACTTTGGCTGTGGCGTCCGTCGGTTATTAATTTATTAATGCTGCTGCGACGCGCGCGGCGTGAGGGAACTGACCGTGCGCGGACTCGGCGGTGAAGGGCGGGAGGGGCGGGCGGGTGGTCATTGTGCTATAGATGTGGCTGCGACTGCGGGGCAACGAGAGATGCGGGGAGCATGTATCGCGATGGCTGGCTTATATGTATGTCTTGTCCGAATTTTCTCATGGACACCGGAGAAGGCGCAGCGGCTCCTAAGCAATGCATGCGCGCGATCTCAGAGGCGCACCACACCGTATGATGTGCGCTTGGATCCGCGCCTCCTGACCGCGACGCGGACTCTTTCGGGTACCCATACGCGGTCTAGCGCCGCCCAAGTCTGACCGGCTTGTCGACGCAGCCCAGTGTCGGGGCGCGAGGACGATCGCCTCGGGCTGACNGTGACAAAGCTCACAGACATNTCGCAATTCGCCAATCATACATATTCATTCGCTGAGTGATTTAGTGACTTCTGAGATCGACGCGACANACGAACACGNCACCGTCCCGAAANNCCNCACGAAACGACTAACAAGACAAGAANAGAAGANGAGAACGGAGGAAAACGTGTCCGNATCGGGTACTATCGGNTNGGCGCGACTAGCGGNATGCANGAACTCCATGGNGGAAGCGATCACTTCGACAACATCATCTGNGNGGAAGGANAGNATTAGACGTGATGTGATGNGATTGTATGAGCCGAGGGCGAAACTAACCTTGACGAACTCTTGAGATGGAGGCGCNNGTCAGTNTNTNTNTNGGANAAGANGGAGNAANACGCACCATCGTAGTTGATCTGGCCATCGCCATCGACATCCGCCTCACGGATCATCTCGTCGACCTCGGTGTCCGAGAGTTTCTCGCCTGGCAAAGCGGGGTCAGAACACCATGGACTGTCGACAGAAGAAAGCATCATTTCCGATGGTCGCTGATCACGTACCGAGGTTGGTCATGACATGCCGCAGCTCAGCGGCGCTGATGTAGCCGTTGCCATCCTTGTCGAAGACCTTGAACGCCTCCTTGATCTCCTCCTCGCTGTCCGTGTCGCGCATCTTGCGCGCCATCATAGTGAGGAACTCGGGGAAGTCGATCGTGCCGTTGCCGTCGGCGTCGACCTCGTTAATCATGTCCTGCAGCTCGGCCTCGGTGGGGTTCTGGCCCAGCGAGCGCATGACCGTGCCGAGCTCCTTGGTTGTGATGGTGCCATCTCCGTCTGCAGGAGGCGAAGAGGTGCGCGTGACGTGAATATGGCAGATGGGGGCGGAAAGATGTCAGCGGCGATTGAGGGATGCACTGATGATAGACGCGCCTTTATCGAAGAGGGAGAACGCCTCCTTGAACTCTGTAGGGAAAACGGTGAGCACGATGCGCACCGCGATCGGCGCAGGCAGGGGCTGGCATACCAGAGATTTGCTCTGTGGGCGGAAAGGGCAACGCCGAGCGTCAGTACACGCCATCACGACGAGGGTCAAGGGCATGCGCACCTTCAGACTGCAGCGCACAACGACGACATTCCATGCGTCGCACGCAGGCAATGGTACGGCGATGACGCGAGGTGTAATAACGTGGCGGTGGGTAGTGTATATCATGACCAAAACGTCAGTGATCTCGCCCATGAACGAGAAAAGCGGCGCGAGACGATCATGCTCGGATCGCGCGCGCGCCAGGCGCCAGCAGCACGCACCAACTGATCGGCCATGGTGCTTCAAGACGTCGTAAATGAGGGAGCTGGTAGAGCGAAATAGAGGGGGGAGGGAGTGGTTGAGAGGAGGGCTGAAATAGTCGGAGGAGGAGCAACCCAGTGCCCCGCGGCATCAAAAGCCGGCGGCGTGCATCTCGGCAATCTCCCACCACTCCCGCGCCCGCCTTATTGCGCCCTCTTCCACTCGATGCTGTCCGCAACGTTTACTGTGAACCCTGCATGGCGCGGCTCTATCGAACTGCTTTGCGGTGTTGCTTTCGGGGCAGAATGCACAGGAATTATCATATTCTTGCAGCTTCAGGCAGGTTGGTGACGCCGTCCCTGAGTTGACTCATGCGCGGCGACTTCGAAGCTTGTTTGACACCGGCTATGGTCCTCGATGGTCACCTTCGAGTCGTCGTGCTGTGCGATCTTCTTTATGCCCATCTTCAACCACGGCCGCGTGCTCGACGATCTACACAGGAGCACCGCACTCATCGATATGGGCTCTTTCGACCGACTTTGCAAGATTGCACCTATCGAAGCGACTGGACCCACAAACGTGTTCGTGCGTTCTTACCATGTCTCGACAGTGTCTCAACTAGGGCATGTCTGACAGGACTTTTGCTCCATTGATGGCTCTGATTACTTTAGCAGTCGCTTTCCCCTCAGCCAAAAAGACCCTTCGATGCTTTTGATGTGCTTTTGCCTTATGAATGTGACCTTTGACATCCCAAGCAAAGGCAGGTCTGGCAACAGACGGCCTTTTCATCTTGAATTATTCTGCGGTGTATCCGTGTCAAATGGCGGCCGCTTTCTACCAGGCCGACATGATGAGCAGCAACCACGGACCGTCGCGATCTTGCCGCCATCCGGGTGTCCCCACACAGTGCTCCAGGCGAAGGCTCCAGTATACCATACATTCCCGTTCTCATGGACTCACTATTATTCCCCTCCATTGCGAAACCCGCCCAAAGAGCCTACCACTTACCTTTCGCGATCTGGTGCCGTGTATCACAGCATCGAAAGAGCGCCTTTCACGCAGCAAGCCCCCGTTTACACTCGATGGGCCCGCTACCTATACCAACCGCGTTTTGCAGCCCAACAGCCTTGCAGCCCAATCGCGCCTTGCAGCTCAGATGCACCTTTCGCTGTCCAACGCACCATCGCATGCCACGCTTTCCGCACACATATTAAAAGCCGCGCGCAGGTAGGTCAAAATTATCATCATTTATCTCGCCTCTCGGCGGCGGCGGGAGACAAACGGCCATTTGTCTCTCGTCGTGAGGCTCCCACTTTACCGCGGCAGCGCCGGCGACCCGCCTCTTCTCCGTCATGCGAACTGCCGAATCGACGTTCCCTCTCTCTATACCCATCCCCAGTCTCGCACATTGCGCGCCCACCCATCGAAGATGGTCTACATAGCCCTCATACTCCCGATCATTTGCTGGAGACCGACTCGTGTGTGCTGGAGATTATGTCCAGATGGGTGCGCAGTGGAATGGATGGCGGTATGTCTTTCGATCCCATCTCGCTCTGTGGTGCTCATAGTCAGCGCGCGTGCAGGAGCATCATTCCTTCGACGACTCACTTTCAACCTGCAAGGACCGGGCGTGCTGCTTCCTCATCGGACGTCGACATGGCGGATAACCTGCGGTAGCCCTGGTCTAGCGGGCCCGACATAATTTATCTGGTGGGTGCTTCGTGAGCTGCGGTATACAGGGAGCTGATGACGGGTCGGCTTACTTAAAGGAGTGGATTGTTTGGTATGGCATAAAGATTTACTGGGCTATGCCCACTCGTGGAGGGTCGCTATCCATCTGCGCTTCCTCAGAACCATTCCCCAATCAGCAGCCGAATCCAGACACGAGGGATCCGAACCGGCGACGATGCGGAAGAAGACCGGCCGGTACTGGGATGGACCTGTTCGGCGGCATTTATCAGTAATGTGGTCGTTGGATCCCAGCCGAACTGCGCACTGGTCTTCAGCATGAGGAAGTTCACGATGACCATAATGAACTTCAACGGCTCCTCTAGGACGACCGCGCGGTGGTGTCGAGCTGATCCGGTGTGCCCAGGGTGGTCACGGCGTTGAGAGGCATCGTCAGCTCTCAGCGAGGGGACGTGCAGGTACCGACCAATATCTACGCCCGAGGGGAAGTGCACCGGAGACGGAGGAAGCCGTCTCTGGCACGCTCCGCCACGGGCGCAAGAGTGGTGGAATGTGGATGGCGGACCCGGCTGGCCAGCAGCGATGTGTGGTTGCTCGCAATTTGGACTTCTTTTTATACAATTTCTCTTTCGCAGTACGCGACGTCTGTCTTTCATTCGCCTTGGGACGATGGCGTGTCCTTTATCTGTTCTTTCGCAGTGATTCATAGCCTTTGTGTTTTCGTTGGGATCATGGTATTCCTACTTGCTTTCCTTTGTTGCTAGAGCCTAGACCTGTTATCTCTTGCAGACTGTTTTCTTTGTCGTTTTATCAAGGCTTTTGGCACATCTATCTGTTCTATTTTTCTGTTTTCTTTCATCGTTCAACGTGAGGTATGATGTCAGTCCATCAAGCAAGATCTGGACATTTCCGCAACGCGCCAGGGCCTGCCAGGGCGCGCTCGGGCGGTTTGCTGGCTTGCGTCTTGCCTCCACCATCGAACGCGATAGCGTTCAACCTCTCTTTTGAAATCCGCAGGATCACCCGAGTCGTTTTGAAGCTCTGCAGTCAGCTGACTGCTTCCCGTATATTGTACCGTCGGGAAGCGTGCCTTCGGATCCCTTCAGTGTAGGCGCGCTATCGTCGTGCTCCACAGCGCCAGGGTCTGGCAGCAGCGATGACGGCGCTGCGCCAACAGCATCTCCTCACTGACGAACACGTCCTCTATTATTAGACTCTATANGTCCAATAGGTACGTCATGCTCATGCTCTATTCAATGAACATGTGCCTCTCTGCAGCAGTATATAACACCCTTCCGGTCNCATNAACACNTCTACAAAATCTGTAGTCCAAAACACAACACCGATCCAAACCAANCTCACCACTAGACCCATCCCCACATCTTCACAATGTCCGCACCAGTCAATCCCTCCACCGAGCCGTACGCCCAGTCCGCCTCGCCGAACTGCTCGACGAAGAGCATCAACTCGTCGCACTCACGTCCCGCACCCGAAGCTGAGGCCGACACCGTCCGCAGCGACTCGCCGGGGCAGACCACAGGCGGCGGCCCCGGCCCCGGCTTGGCCGAAGATGGGTATCCCCCGCAGAGGCACGGGCGCGGTGGGCTACGGGCCCGAATACGCACGCGGAGCGGTGCGCTCACCTTCGCCTTCCTTTCATATGGAGTCTTTTGGCTCATGACGTCGTATTGTAGGGCTTCGAAGATAAGATCGGCGGCTTGAGCGAGGAGCTCCGCGGGAAGGTGATGCGCAAGCCGGAGCTCGTCGAGCACGGCCGCGAGCGCCGCACGGGCGAGCTGAAGCGCAAGGAGAAGGCGCAGGCCGATGTGAGTCTCGCACCGTCTCAGCTATTCTTTAACGGAGATCTGATGCTACGACGCGTGTTCAGGCTGTCGATCCCCCCAACGACGAGGACCAGAAACTGGATCAGGACGAAGTGAAGCCCGCTCAGTCCCAGTCCGCGGAACCGGAACTGCGTCGAGACGAGAGTGCGCGGGCGGCGACGACTGCGCCTGCTGGGACACAGAAGGACGAGCGGCAAGTGCGCGAAGGGAACTCAGATACGGCACGGATCGTGGACGACCAGTGAGGTTTGGGATGATTGATTTTTGACCCACGCGTTCTGACGGTGATCTGTTGTAATGATGCCTGTTTCAACGTAATGAGCTGACCCTGTAATTCTGAAGCGAGGTTTAAGGTTCGAGGCTAAGTATCCCGAGGGACGGCAATCTCGTTTGTGAATATGTAAGTTCTCTCGCGTTTCATGGTATCGGGTCTCTTCCCTCCGCGTTTCTCGTCTTGGACACCACCGCGTTCCACCACCACCACCACTAATGTCATGAGCACTATACGTGCTGGTCCGTAAGTACTTCAGATCTTCTTCTCCCATATTTCGCTGAGTAACTTCAATGGCACAAGGAAAAATAAGAGACTAGATCGGTATCGCAGAGCACTTGCCCGCGACATGGTTAGACGAGGCGAGACAAAGCCCGACACCGCAGGCTTCCTGGGGTGCTCCTGCCAAGCGGTCTCAATGGCCGTGGTCAATGGGTACAAAGTCCCCGATAAACTCGACGAAGACGCAGACTATCTCTGTGGCAAGCTCGGCGAATTGATAGATGTCGACGAGCTCAACGACGGTGGGCCGCAGGTGAAGCGTGAGTTCAGAGAGGACGAGAGGGATGAGATCAAGCCTATTGCTCATACGCGCGGGCGCATGCCCATGCTGATGACCTCTATTGCCTCCAGCGACTACGAGCTCACCTCGAACGCAATGTTTGTTGATGACGGCGATGTCGGCTCAGACTCGGATGCCGAACTCGATAGTGCGGATCAACCTCAAGAGCGGAAGTCTGCTAGGCTCCTCGGCATCAAGCCGCCGAGTAAGCCTGGGTTTGACTTGTACTTGACGATGTCTGACGATCATTCAGTCGTGCGGATGTCGGTCTCTCCGACGTGGCAGGCGCGCCAGAAGCGCGCTCGGACATGCTCGCAGTCGGCGCAGTCGGTCGTAGAGATCTCGAGCGATGAGGAGGAGGATGTCGAGACTCGTCTATCCGACGTCGTCGCACCGGCTAAACCTCAGCAGTCTAAGAAGAAAGTTCGCTACGGCGAACCCGCAGATAAGCCTGGTATCTTCGTTTCGATATTTTTGGCCGCAACGAAGTGCTCATACGGCTGTCCAGTGGAAATTCAGATTAAAGGAAGCCCGGCACCCAAGCAGAAACAGGGTGGCGAGATGCTCGAAAGTTCTCCACCTCGAGAAGTACGGGCAAATTCTTCTTATTCTTGGATCGCTGAGGCCCACCCCAGCTTATCATCTTCCTCTGGACAGCACTGGACTGCTCCACCCACGCAGCCAGTATCTCTTGTATCGCAAGAGTTCCAACATAAGCAGTTAGCGTCCATCAAGTTAGCTGTCCAAGATGGCATGTTGGAAAGATTCCGTCTCCTCAAAGACGAGATATCACGATTCTTCAATGACGAAATACTACCTGTCCTCGAAGGTGAAACTCGACAAGCAAGGAGGCAAGCGAAGAAAAATATTGCCGCGGAGTTATCAGCACGCATCCTAGCTTTGAATGACGGCATTGGGCAATTATCCGCGCGCAATGCTTCTCGCTGCACCTGCCCGGAGCAGGTCAGTGTTTGAAATAACGAGAACGTTGACCATTTTTGCATCAGCTGATCTTTATCGATGCAGCAAGAACGGCCATTCTTACCTTCTCTCTCAATTGCGAAGAAGGCCACGCGTGGCAGTTCAGTCGTTGATATCAAGCCGGCTGTAGCACGTCGGCAGCCCATCGCAGATGCGTCATTGCAGAGACCGTCGCCCAGTAGCTGCATATCCGCCAATGATGTCGGTGATCCTGCATTTTCAGCGGTTTCTCGGGTTCTGAGTCTTTGTTCACAGCAGCCGGCGGCTCGTTTCACCCCGTCACCCGCGACACCGATAGGCTCTTCAAAAAACGCCAAAACGAAGGTTGAATCCAAGCCGACTGTACAAGCAGGTCACTTGCGGCCAACTGGGTTGCAGATGCTTCCAGAGTCGAAGGCGCCGCTCGACGATGTGCATATGCCTTTCACACATAGCGATGTATATTGGCTGCACTCGAAAGAGTTGATTAACACATATCTCATCTTGACAGTCTGTCGTTCGGAAGGCTCAAGGACGCACACCTTCCCGTAAGACCACAGAGTCAGCCTCTTCGTCAAAGCCCACAGGTATAACACGTTCCGGAAACTCCAACAGGCAGATAAAACCCGTGGCAACAGAGGACGTTGACCAGAAGAACGGAGACATCAAGAACATCAATATTCTATCTTCCATGAACTTTGGCGCAGAGCACGGAGAAGTCGTGGCCGCGATCAACGTCAACATGGCGTCCGACCTCAGGAGGTGGAGTGAGCTGGACGAGCAGGCCCATCGCTTGATTATCGACACGGACCTTCGCCGCAAGGGCATTTCGACCTTCCGATATGTGAAGCTGTTGACTGCTGTGAGGGGACAGGATGACACGCGAGTTGGGGCAGGTTGTCAGACGTCTTAGCTCGCTCTGCTACTTTGTAGGGGCACCAAAAAAAATCTGATACAGAGCCTTCCCGGGACAAATATTGAGATGTACTTGAGCAATCTGTTGGTAACATTTTCTGTCTTGACAGCCTGTCATTCGGAATGCTCAAGAATGAATACCTTCCGGCCGATATGCAGCAGTCCGGCGCAGGTTCCGGCGCTGCCGCCGTGCAGGACGCATTCCATTTCCTTGTGTTACATCATCGCGCCCTTTCCCGCCGCTCCCCGCCCACCGTCCCCTGCCGCCCGTTGCTTGCATTCCAATTGCGCCACTCACCATGGCTTCGCCCCAACGTCTTTTTCTGCACTCTTCTCTCCTCCCACCATCATCCTCCCTCTGCCATGGACCGCCCACTCGCCCGTAGTGCCAACTGTTCTCACGAAGAACGCAGGAAACGACGGCTTGCTGAAAATCCAGGACTTAGCACAATCTGCACGACCAACTATAAGGACATTGTTCATGCGAGGCAGATCACTCAACCCACCCTCAAACCCACCCCAGCTGGCAGCCCCGGCCCTGGCCTGGCCGAAGATGCATATTGCCTCGTCTGCCTTTCATTCCTTTCGTATGACGTCTTGAAGCTCATACACATGCTGTAGAGATTTGGAGACAAGACTGGCGGCTCGAGTGAGGAAGTCCGCGGAAAGATGATGTGCAAGCCGCACTGCACGGGCAACCTAAAGTGCAAGGAGAAAGAGCAGGTTGACGTGAGTCCACTCTACCTTGCCTATCTGCGAGCGATGACCTGATATTTCGGTTCAGGCTGTGGATCCCTTCCATGACGATGCGCAGAAGCCGGATCAGGATGAAGGGAAGCCCTCTCAGTCCCAGTCCGTGGAGCCAGGTCTGCACCAGGACAAGAGTGTGCGGGCAGCCACGACTGTGCCTGCTGGGATGTAGAAGGGTGGGTAGTAAATGCGCAAAGGAAATGCAGATATGGCACGGATCATGCATGACCAGTGAGGATCGGGATAATTTTTGATGTGCGTGCTCCGACGGTGACCTGTTGTAATGATACCTGTCTCTGTAATGAGCTGACCCTGTAATTCTGAAGCGATGTCTAAGGTTCAAGGCTATTTCGAGGGACGGTAATCTCGTTTGTGGATATGTAAGTTGTCTCGCACTTCATGGTATGTATCGGATCTCTTCCCTCCGCATTTCTTGTCTTGAACATACCATGTCCACCAACACCACCAATACCATGAGCACCATGCATGCTGGTCCGTAAGTACTTCAGATCTTCTTCTCTCACTTTTTGCTGAATAACTTCAACGGCACAAGGGAAAATAAGAGACTCGATCGGTATCACAGAGCACTAGCCCGTGACGTGGTCAGATGTGGTGAAGCCAAATCCGACCCTGCAGGCTGCCTGGGGTGCTTCCACCAGGTGGTCTCCAAAGCTGTGCACAATGAGTACAGGATCCCAGATGACCTCGACGATGATGCAGACTATCTCTGTGGTGAGCTTGGTGAACTGGTGGATCTCGATGAGCTTGAAAACAATCCAGCACAGCTGAAGCAATTTGGAGAGGATAAGAAGGATGAGATCAAGTTTGTCGCTTGTATGCATGGGCGCATGCCTGCATGGATGCCGTCTGTCACATCTAGTGGCTACGAGCTCACGTCGGCTGCAATGCTTGTTGATGATTCTGATGGCAACATCGGCTCAGATTCTGATGGCGAATTTAGCAATGACACCCAACCTCAAGAGCATTAGGCTCCACAGCATGAAGGCACCGTGTACATCTATGTTTGACCTGGAATTACTCAACGATGTCTTACCATCTACAGTCATGTCTCGAGCGAGGATGAGGAAGAGAAGTCTTGTTCGTCTATTGCGGCCACATCCGCCAAAGCTCAGCAGCCTAAGAAGAAAGCCCGCTATAACGAACCTACAGAGAAGTTCGTTATCTTCATTTCAATAATTTTTGTTGCATTGAAATGCTCATATGGCTGTTTCTAGCACAAAAACAGATTGAACGAACACAGACACCCAAGCAGAAACAGAATGGTGAGAGGTCAGCCAGCACCTCATCTCAAGGGGTATGTGCAGCATATTCCCATCTTCGATTACTGGGATTTATTTTGGCTTATGTTATTCCTATGAGTAACATTGTGCAGCTCCGTCCGCACCGCCAGTTTCGACTATAGGCGGCCCCACTCTCATCGATTTTTTTCGTGTATAGCAAGAGTGCGAATCACGCAAGTCAACGCCCATCTTCATCTACATCAAACAGGTGCACAAATGTATCGCATTTTCATGTATGTTTTCTGTCTGGTATCTCAACACCGATGAGCTGAAACAGATTTTGTGTCTCAGAAGCTGTTAAGAACCGTACGTTTCATTTCTTAACTTGACATCACTCCCTTCGACATCCACACCATGGTCGATGTCCCATTGCTCTATTCCCTTTATTTAACTATATCTACATGCATGCATGGACGCTATCGCACTGCCTCGATCCACTATTCGTTTCCATCACTGATCGTTGCAGTGCTACCTTATCT
>SFCI01001027.1:0-10283 GCA_004681135.1 Hericium alpestre | reverse complement strand
ATACACCCCTTGGATAATCAATCCGTACAATCTGTATAACATAGCTCCACACTAATTAATACCCCCGTCATCCATCCCGGCGCCTCCACTATCAAGGATGTACGAAAGCAGCTTCGCAAAAGGATGCTCGGAGGTAACACGCCGCAACGCTTCATTAGCCTCTCGTCAGCTCCTGTCACGGCTCTCTGCATCGCCTTGAAGGTTGACTGACAGAAAGACTCTTGGCTCCGCTGCGCAGGAGCGGTCGATGACGTCCAGATGTGCACTGTGAGACACTGCCCTGTCTTTTCAGAATATATCTGGCAGACACCGTACCCATTGTCCCGTACGAGCTCGCGGGCATGAAGACCCTCTGCACAGGGTATAGATATGCATAGATAGCGGGGGTAGCATACATAGTGGTAGAGTAGTCATCCGGCGAGTTATGGACCGATAGTCGGATATTGTACTGGATAGAAGCAACGAAAAGGACCCGACATGTCAAAAACAGTCAATGTCAATGTGGTGAACGAAATGCAGGATAGAAGGCTAGTCTGGATATCACAGCGAGGCGTCCTCGCGCCGCTTATAGTCTAGAAAAAACGAGCCGTTAGCGGGTTTGCACATCAGCGTGTCGTTCCAATTAGGTTGTGGGTGCGGGTCCGCAGGCGAGCCCTCCGCGTCCACGATGTGGAACTCGAAATTCAGCAGGAACATCGCCGCGATGAGCTTCATCTCCAGCTTCGCCAGGCGCGTCCCGAGGCAATTCACGCGGCCTGCGCATAACGATCAGCCGCTGCAGTCTGCGATCACTAGAGATGCACCCACCGCCGCCCCAGCCGATGTACGCAAAGTCGTCCTTCTGCACGGGCCGTGCGGGGTCGAACGTGAGCGGATCGGGGTACAGCTCCGCGTTGAGATGCACGTCGCTGAAGGGGTATATCGCGAACCCGCCCGTCGGGAGCGTCTTCCCGCCGATGGTGATGGGCGGGCCCTGGTTGCGCCGCATTGCGACGTGCGGCTGCGCTATGCGGAGCGTCTCGCGGATGAGCGCGTCGAGGATGGGCGCGGAGGATTCCCAGGCGGCGAGGGGTATAGAAGAGAGAGGGGACGCGGCGCTTGGGGCAAAAGATGAGGTAATCGGGTATGAGTGGGAGGCGAGGAGACTTTGAACTTCGGTGCGGGCTTTGGTTCTCCATTCTGGATGGCATCCGAGGAAGGTGATTAACCATGAAGCTGCAAAGAGCAGACAGGCGTTAGAAAAAGAGCAGAGGAAGATCCGCAAATGCTGACCAGTGGTTCCAGTAGAACGGGCTCCAGCAATGAGCAAGCCCATGATGAACTACAGACACGATCAGACAACCAACATGTGGCGGCGAAAAAAAAAAACTCACGCCAACAATCATAAAGTGATCCGCTTCAGAGTCTAAGAGCATTTGCAGAGTGTCATCGTGCAACACCCCGCTCTTTTCCCTGAACTCGATCTTCGACACGACCAAATCGTAAATCTGCTTCGTCGCACGCAGCTTCATGAGCATCGCCGGGCTCGGGAACCACGGAAAAAGCACGGTCGCGGCCGTCGTCCCCCGGTCGACCCTGTCGTACAGCCCCTTCAGCCGCTCCACGACGGCAGGATCATTCGCAATCTCCGCACACGTCAAGCAGCGCACGCTGAGCTGGAATACAAGCTGCCCCACAAATCAAATCAGCTGCGGACCTGACGCCTCGAACCGGGGCGACATACCCCATAGACCGTATCGAAGGGCTCCAAGGCGCTGCACTGCCCCAGGAGTCCATCATGCGCCGACAATCCTCCAAGATTTGTGGGATGACTGCCCGAGCCCCGCCCGAGGCATGAGTACACTTCTGATGCGCAGCACCGATAAGTACTCACGCTCTGTCAGCCGCTCGTGCCTCTGCACGGTCGCGAGGCGCTTGTATATCTGCGCTATCCGCCGCTGGCGGAGATCGGCCGTGACACCCTGAACAAACGGCAGCTGCGGGGGAAATGCGCAATGGGTCAGAGACACTGGGGCGGAGCTTCTAGTAGGAAAATCGTACAGCGCCCGAGAGGACTCGGAACCCCTCCTGCAGGTCTAAGTGGCTCGCGTTGAAGAAATCTTTGCGCCCGCGTTCGCCTGAGACGACCATGACTGAGTTCTGCTCGAAATTTCGGCACCGTGAGATTCTCGGCGTCAGGCGCGCAAAAGAAGCAGCGTACGGTCAGCAGCCGGAAGCGGAAAATAGGCTGCTTGGTGACATGGAAGCCCCAGTTGAGAAAATCAAAGCGTTGTCGGAAAAATGGCGCAATGGTGAATGGAAGGCGTCCGGGTAAGAGGACGGCTTCGTCCTCGCTGCCTCGCAAGAGCGAGAGGAAGTGCACGACGAATGCGAGAGCCCCACATAGATAGACTGTGTTCCAGCTGGTGCAGACAGCCGCAATGAGCTCGAGGGGAAGTGGGAAGCTCGTGGAAGACATTTTCTACGAGCCCGAGGTGCGCTGCGTGGTGATGTGAAAATATCCTGGAAGGGGGTACGTCAGTGAGTATTTATGTGAATCCGCAAAGACAGTCGGACAAGGGGAATAAGTACTAGCATCCAATGAGAACAAGGCTACTAGATACGTAGAATTCAAACTGATCCGATACGTACGACACCGCCGAACAAGCAGAAGCAAGGAGTTCAGATAGAATGCAGTGCGAGACCGTTCACCACCAGAGATAGAGATCGGGATATATCCATGACTTCATGACTCCGGGCCCCGTGCTTCGGACACGTTCCTTCCTAACCAAACAGGCTGGGATTCCCTGAGATACGACATGACCGCACAAGTGCTGAGAGGACCGAGGAACTTCCCGCTGCAGGCGCAGTAGCGGTGCCGTCGTCCATGCCGTATCTGAGCGCTGAGCATCTCGCGCACACGTGACGGCGCACTTGGCAGAAAAGAAGACTCGGACGTCAGCGTTCTGACACCTTGTCGGCCCTCTTGTCTGCGAGCGACCCATGTCCTGGCGGACGGAGTAGAAACCTGTAGAAACCGAGTCGGAGCACGGACCGACGGCGGCGGAGCGCGAAACGGAGCGTACATTCTGAATTTAAGCTCCGCGAGCCTGCCCCGACGTCCTCGGACAGCTCGGCATCGCGCACACTAGCTGTGACTATTGGTCCTTTGCACGGTGGCGACCAAGAAAACCATTTCGGGATTTATGCATGTCTCCAGACGACCCCCCTATAGCTGCACTTTCAAGTATCACAATTGGATTTGCTGAGACCTCAGTTCCAGGGAGAATGAGAACTTGAATGCTGGCTCGCGAGAACGGTAAAACTCACTTGGCACCGAGCCACCACCGTATGCAGATACCCGTCGTGCTCCGTATGGTATTTTATAACCGCACTGTCTGGGTAAATCCAAGGCTATGGGCGGAATCGTGGAAGTCCGGATGAGAGGTATAGTGGCGCGCCGCTCGTATCAGTCCTCAGTCGACTATGCAGACCTTACGCAGACGGTGGACGGTCAGGCCCACAGAGACCTTTCCATTCTTGTCTCTATGGTGGAAATGAGGAGTGCTGGATAAAGAGTTCCACACCGCACCCACCAGGCACGACTGTCAGAGGCGGCCGAGAGCGCACACGATGAAAATGCGGTGATGGTGATGACACTGAGTTGAGAGCTCAAAAGGAAACGGGCGAAAAGCCCGAGCGGATATACATGCACGGAAACAAATAACATACCCCGCCAGGTCCGATGAATGCTCACGTCGTCATCCCGACGACAGCTGACCTCGACCAAGCGCTTGGACTCTCGCGCCCTCACACCGACGAAGCCCTGCTAATCTCGCCAGTGCTGATGCGACCCGAGCATCGCATTCCAATCATGGCCAATCTCCTGTGCAGCGGCCATTGCGGGTGGTCAAAATAGAAAAGAACAGGGCATCGCTTCGACGACAGACCCGGCCACGTACGCATATGCCCTGTAATTGGCCTTCGTTTGAAGAAGACTGATAGGGCGCTGTGAACAGCAAGGGTTTCAGAGACGGGCCGACTGTCTTTTGAGAGTAGATAGACTGCTCGCATACCATAAAGGATACTGCGAACATCACAGTTTCGAAGAAGCATACGTATATGCATGTATTCGGGGCCTCGGAAGTCGCTTGACATGCCCCGTTTCACAGACTGATGACAAAGGCACGAACTCTACAAAAGACATCGCTCGCAACAACCGTTCGCAGGCATGGCGACAATAGGTCCTTGGCGCCGCCGAAAGACTGGATGGCGATGGCCATTAAATGCCTTCGTTAGAAAGAATGATTGTAGAGCGCTAAGAATGGCAGGGGATTCAGATAGGCATTGAAACTCTTTTAGAAATGAATAGACCGCTCACATCGATAGCGGGTCCTTCGACTATCAAACACTGAGCACAATCGCGCGGACGTGCATGGACTCGGGGCCTCGAGGAGGAAGCTTGACAGGACCTGTTCCATGGCATCAACTCCTGTACAAGGTAGCGTCCATGACAATTGTCGACGGACATGAGTGTCTCCAAAGTAGGCCATTTGTGCCCTCCTTTCGGGCGTAGGATCCAGTCGTGCTAACGAGGACACAACGACAGTAGGCCATCGGCCTCGGCGCTACAAGATGATGGCGGCGGATCAGTACGTTCCGAAGGGGGTCCAAGTTCTGGATATGCAGTGGTATTGAACAACATGTATATAACACGGCACTTCTATTCTACTCCTCCACGGAGGAGACACGGCTGAAACGTGAAAATAGTCCTGTGGCATCGCAAAACGTCGAACAAAACAAACAAGCCGAATCGACAGATGCCGCGGACCATCCTTTCAGACAGCCGGGCATATCCCAATACGTCTGTGCCAGTGATGGAACGCGCTGAGTATGCATGCGTAGTGCGACAGCGCGGCCCCGACAACGAAGAAGTGGAATATCTGGTGCGAGGCGAAGAAGTAGTCGAACCGCCCCGGCACGAGGCGTTCCGGGATCCTGTTTGCGCTGCCATACCAAACATGATTAACGGCGGGGATCCAATGGGATAGGTAAGGCTTACTAGATTAGGGCGCCGACGATATAGAGTGTAGCAGAGAGCAGGAGCCACAGGAAGCCCATCTCGCGGCAGAGCGTGAAGAAGCCGTGCGTGACGAGGGCGTGGGAGACGGGGAGCACGCCGCTGAGGCCCAGGGCGATGAAGACCTTCGTGCGCGCGCCGCGGTGCGTCGGTTTCGCGTACTCCGGGTTGAGCACGATGTATGCGGCTCCTGCATTACGGTCAGATCCCGCTCATCTGGTCTGATAAGAGGCGAGATTTACCGAGCCCAAAGAGAGTGATCAGTGAGAGATAGCCAGTCCGGTATAGCGGCTCGCAGAAGAAGGCGTAGTATATGGCGGGGTAGGACGACCCGACAATCATAACTAGAACGGGGTTTTATTCAGACGCGTCCAGTCGCGAGACAAGCGCACTCACCGACTATGCCGGCATAGTCGAAGGCGTGGCAACGGGCCCAAGTCTAACATGTATTCAGACCAATGTAATGTGGCTATCTGCGTGTTCGAAACTCACCTCGACTGAATGAGCAGTGCTGATGTGGAAGATCGCGCTGGAAAAGAAGCAGAATATGCCGCCGCAGAGGAAGATCGCGAACACGGCGTAGTCGTGCCATGAGACGCTGTCGTGCGCGGACAGGTATGCGCCCTTGAACGTGGCGAGGAAGAAGACGAATAACAAGGCAGCCTCTAGGTGACTGTGTATATTGACTAGGGAAAAAGAAATCAGATGTCAGGCGTCTCAACACCCACGAAGGAGATAGAGAAACACCTGTCTCATTGTGCAAATCTGTCGGCAGATTGGCAGTTATAATAAGATGCAGATCAGTTTTGGGGGGAGATAGAGACTGGGCTTACAGCTAAACGCCGACAGCCCGCAGGCGGTCCAGCTCCGCAACTCTCTACATCGCAAAATGCAGTCGTGAATCAGAGGTCAATGCGCGGAGGTCGACGAGCTCACCGTCTATAGCCGGTCAAAATGTATTCATTGTCCTTCATCCACGCGGGTAGCTCGGACCAATGGATGGTCAAGCTCTTCTCCGGGATCCCCGTATGCGCGCTGCCATTAAGGAGCAGCACGCTCTGCTCGGGGCTCGGGGCGTGTCGCCTACGAGAGCCGTCGGGCATAGTCTATGGGGGTGTAGATGGTGGTTCAAGAGAGTGGGGCGCTGGGGCGTGGGCCCGGAGAGACGAGGGCTTTAAAGCGCGGGCGGAGGCTGAGCAGGCTCCAAGCCAACTCCAAGCCAACTCTCCTGCGGCGCGTCGCGCGCGATCGAAATCCAGGTTGTTCGATATATGGAAGCTCGAAATCACACGCCAGATGCGGTCACGTTCTGCGCCAATCTTGGGGCGGGCCCCGACCACCCCCAATCCCCCAGTCTTCTGGCACGGTAATCATCTTCTGCCGTTTCATCCGCGGTCAAGTCCTCAAGCTCTGTGAAGATAGCATAGTGCAATCCGAGAAATGCATATGATGGTATGTTACAATTACAACACGTATAAATACCTCTACAACAATAATGTACAATGAGGCGTGAACTCCGCGCACGCCCGTCTGGTGATAGCGATGTGAAGCCACTCGTCCACACAATCATGAGACATAGACCTTGTTAAGTTGCGAGATATGGGCTTCCTCGCCGGATCGGGGACACTTGACCATGCCGTTGTTCTTCGCAGCCATATCTTCCAGAGCCTGCGCAGCAACAACCATTAGCATACTAGCAGAATCAGGCAAAGGCAGCGACGCACCTCCTTGGCATAGACGTATCCGTTCGGGAACGCCATCGGCGGGTTGTCCTCGTGCATGATCTTGCCGCTCATGCGGCACACGATCGTCGAGTTGACGTGGTGGCTGTACGGCACTTCCTCTGCGAGCTTGCCGATGAACTTGTCGCACACGGGGCAGTCGACATTGCGCGTGCTCTGATCGTGGTCGAAGCATGCGGGGAGCTTCAGCGACGAGAGGCCACCGTAGAGCGCGAGGTGCAGGAGGGGCTCGGAGGGGAGCGTGTTNAGGTTGAAGATGGCGAGGCGGAANGATTTGATGAGAGTTGTCCAGCGGGCGGGGTCGTACAAGCGCTGTTGATGCAAGCGATCAGAGACGGAGAAAAGATTCGGTGTTGTCAACGCACTTTGTATGGTCCGCAGGCNGTTGTGGGTGGGAATGCGAGGAGGGCGGAGGCCTGCTGGATCTGTGCGAGGTGCGTCTCTTGCCATGGGACGAGGTGTTTCTTGGAGTAGGNCATGGCGTCCTGAGCTTCNCGNGCNCNAGCAAGTTCGATATACTCTTGCAGTCGAAGATCAAATTCAAGTGTGCTCTGCGGGGAGATNGGTTTGAATGGTGCTAGCACGGTCTGGCANGTACCNACCTTCAGTTTACGGAGGGCTGTCTTGTTCTCGCTACACCACGCGAGAGCCTCCGTGCAACTATGCCGTTTCAGAGCATCCTCGATTCGACGTATGTCCATGAACAAGTCGATATCGACGAGGGCCTGTGACATCTTCAGGTCAGTACGCCAAAACAGAGTGGGGAACAGCATAGCNAACCTCAAGGCCCTTCTCTTCCGCTATCTTTCGTGCCGTCTTCTCCTTTCCGTGCCTGAGAGCCCAGTCGACGAGCCATCTATCAAGCCGCGCATCCGCCCACCGCACGAATTCNGGATCGGAAGCGGTCTGTTGCTCGTCCACAGCATTGAGATGGTGCAGACGCTCGCGCATGACGTCCTGGGCCTGTTGACCAGGGCCATCCTGGAGGTCAGACAGCTGGGAATGGGAATGTCGATCATTGATGGACTTTTGATGGCAAAGGAAGAGCCGGACTGACCTTGCGCTTCAATGTCTCTACTCGCCCAATCATGGTCTCTATCGATTTGATAGGGTCCTGCGGATCCGATATGCCGCTCATGGTGCGTTTGGCAAGATCATTGGAGATGGATTGGACGGCACCCAGCTCGCGTTCAATGTTTTTCTGGGATGTGCGGAACACTTTCCGGTAGTTCTCGTAGGGGACCTGATGCAGCACATGTTTCAGGTGTGCGACATGGAGGTGAATGCAGACGACTCACCCTCGCAAAGGGCTGCTCGAAGAGCATGATACCCTCCATGTTGAGCCTGTTAGTGCTCATGGTTGTGGAGAGAGCGATAGCCGGACCGTCGCGTGAGTGTGGGCGTAAACGGGGTAAGCGGGCGTCTACCGCCATCAATCAGCACGAACACACCGCCGAGCCGTGTCCCTCTTTTCTTGTTTTCTTCTTCTTTCTTGTCTTCATGCATCATGCCGTCGCCGTATTACCAGCAGACACGCCAAGACTACGACTACAATACCCAGGACCCTAGACAATACGAGCAGTCTCAGCCTCGTGTCTATACCCAACAGCAACCTTACCCATCGTCATCTTTCGCGACTCCCCACAACATCCCGCCTCCCCCGCCTCTTCCAGGCTCTTCTTATGCATTCCAGCCTATATCTGCCCCGACGCCGCAATACCCTTATTATTTTAACCCAGCGTCGCCGGGAGCTCCCACCAGTCCAAATGGACCCGGACCCGGTCCGTTTCGTAGACCTCTACCCACCCCGGGTGCGCCTGGCCAAACCACGATAATCCGTTCGCCGTTGCCTACCCCGGGCCCGACACCAGGGCCTAGCAAATTGCCCCAGCCCACACAGCCCATACCCGTCGCGGGTCCATCCAAAATTCCAGCTGTCCCTGCCGCATCGAGCTCTCCGGTCCAGTCGCCCATCTCACCCGCGCACAGCCCTAGAAGGCCGCTTCCCATTCCATTGCCTCGTTCACCCAACGGCGTATTTCCTGAGAACGGCACGCGCAGCCCTAGCCCTGTGCGAAACCCGACGTCGCCCTGCCAGGAGGCTTCGCCCGCGTCACCCACCAAATTCGTCCCATACTGGAAACGCAATTTGCCTTCCCCCAATGGTGGGTCGGACGCAGCCGTAGCAAGTCCTTCCAGTATATCTGCCACGATCGCAGGCAATATCGGCCGGAGTGTCGGCTCGCAGCCCGTAACGTCCGGAAGCCGAAGTAAAAGCGTGGATAACGGCCGGCCACTGCCCCCGTCGCCCGCGGTTTCTCGGCCATCTCGAATGAGAGAGAAGCAGCCCGTCGCAGGCCCTTCAACCTTCCGGTCCGCTTTCCAGGACGAGCAGCCCGTCGCTGGGCCCTCCAATTCGTCTCCGCGCTCGCCGACGAAGCCCAAGGTCACAAATGGCTACGCGTCGATGTCGGAACAGCCTGTCCCGGGACCGTCCAAGATCCACGTCGCGTCGCCGACGCCCATGTCGCCCAGGAAACCGTACCCGCCCGCCCGTGCACCGTCGCCGTCACGCTCGGACACGGATGATTCCAACTCGCGGACCCCGAGCCCCCAGTACGGCATCCGCGACCTCCCGGCTAAATCGCGCTCGATCATCAATCACAACAAGGCGCGCCATATGCGCGAATCAGCCTCAACCGAGCACGACGGCCCCGATGANCCTGTCCGCGGCCGTCCTGGACGTTCGTCGACGCTTCCCCAGCCGCCTGCGGCCCCGGTGTTGTCGTCTCCCGCGTCGCGCCAACGCTCTGGTCATCGCCCCACGCAGTCGTCACGCTGCGCGCGACCGCCGTGTTCTCTGCCGTTCCGGCGGCGAGCACCCGCAAGACGGCAGGCTCCACTCCGGTGTCTCCATCGGGTTGGCCTGCAGGTCTTCCGCCCCTGCCGCGCGCACCCGCCTCGCCGTACACCAAGCAGTACGCGGTGCCGCACGTGATGAATAACCGACGCGAGTACGTCAATCTCGATGAGCCGCCGCCACCATCGTTGCGCCGATCGCCGTCGCCATCGTCATCCCCGCGCACGGCGGCAGCATCGCCTAGAGTGCCGAACTTTCGTTCGTCCCAGCCGACTGTGACGGCTCCGCCTCTGCCGCCTCGCAAAGGCAGTGCGTCCAACCCTCCGTCTCCAAAGAAATTCACGAATACCCTGCCGAATGTGCCCTCGCTGCCCCAGCGGCGCGACAATACCAGCGGGACCTCCACTGGCCGCCGCTTCGCCTCGCCGGAGCGTAGGCAACCACCTGTGTCGGCCCCGGTGGCGACGCCCTTTAGCTCCCAGAACCGCAGCCAGTCTTCCTTCGTGCAGCAGCGGCTCGATCACCGGCAGGTCTCGCCGGAGCGCAAGCCCGAGCTTACCACGTCCGTCCCGAACATCATGTTCTCGCGCAACCCCGATTTCGACGACGACGACGACGACAT
>SFCI01001026.1:0-12188 GCA_004681135.1 Hericium alpestre | reverse complement strand
AGCATGCGGTGCGGCGGTTCGCGAGCGCGCTGGAGGTCGTTCCGCGGACGATTGCGGAGAACGCGAAGGGTGGNGCGGCGGGCAATGAGACCGTCGCGAAGCTGTATGCCAAGCATGAGAAGGAGGGCGGCGAGGTGTGGGGTGTTGATGTCGAGGTCGGTCTAGTGTCGCTTTCACTTGTTTATCAGGGCTGACCGACCATGCAGGAGCAGACTGACGGGACGCTGAACGCCGTTGAGAACGGCATCGTTGACTCGCTTGCGGCCAAGTCGTGGGCGATCAAGCTTGCGACTGAGGCGGCCGTGTCGGTGCTCAGCGTCGACAGCATCATCATGAGCAGGCCGGCTGGTGGGCCCAAAATCCCGCAGCAGGCGGGTAACTGGGACGAGGACTAGTCGAATAAAGCTCCGTAGGCTTACTGGTGGATGTAGATCGTACGTCACTGCAGAAGTACTAATTTGTAGAAGTGCAATTTCATGATCATCTCCCCGAGCGATCACTGGTGGCACTCGACGATGGCATCCTTGCTGCTCGAGACATAAGTAATGTCAGAGGACGCTGTATGCCTTGCGGGTCTCATTGCTACGTTCCTGGCAAAGCTGTCGATTTCAAACGGGTCATATAAGTACTGCCATAATCTCCCCTGCTGTATTCCGTAGGATGCAACGTGCAATGTCGAGTGATTCAGGCGATCGATCAACTGATCAATCGGATTAAGTTCAAGAGTTGGCGCTTGCCAGCGCCTATCGACCGCTCAGTGCTCCCTCAACTTTCGGCGTTTACCGTGTTTTGGGCGCTAGTTGACGCACATCAGAGCAGCAGAGCAGCGCTCGACTCTTCCTTCCTCCAATATATTGATATCTTTTCGTCCTTACATATACTTGTGAAAATCTTATCATGTGTCGGTGTGTCCTGCTGCGATCCAAGCCGACGCCGCTGACCATGAGGCCACCATCATGGTCGAAAACGAGAGCAAGGTGCTCAACTTCAAGTACAGAATAATGACGGGCGAGGAGAACAGTTAGTATACGAAAGGTAAGTGCAGAGTCCCATCCACTTTTTAGGCCGTCTATCTCAAGACGCTCTGTGCGCCTGCAATAGGTCTTCGCCGAGCACAAGCCGAGCTCGCTGTCTCTGACATTTAGTCGACATCGGCATATCCACCATGGGCGGTCCCGCACTGCACCGATACCTCTGCGACTATCTCAGCCAGAATCACATAGTCGTGTTGAAAATACTTTCAAGTTCGGGCTGCGCTGTGTCGCATCGTCGCATGCCGGACCTGGAAGAGGCGCACTCGCGCTGCGTGACGCGACCACGAGCCGACTCAACCCTCGAACATGTGGTCATTGTGGTCGATCGCGGCGTCGGCGCGCTTGGGGCTCTCTGCGTGACCTGCGGATAGTTAAATAAAGCAAATTGTATAACGGGTTTATCTGAGAATGTAGAACGGTAAGAAGCAGGTAAGACGCAAGCGCATATGTGGATATCAATACACCGCAGGGTATCAAGCGAACTCTCTGCGTTGTGCAGATCTATGTGAGGCGCTGATGGTACTGCCAAGAACGTTATGAGTGGGCTCTATAAATAAAAGGTGCGCACATCACTTATTGAAGAGGAATGATCGTCCGTTATGAATGCTAAATTGCTAAAAGGGGTATGTAGAGCGTAAATGCTCATAGTATCTTGGATGAGACAACTTGGTGCTGGTGGCGATGCGACTTGGTGGATAGGACCAGTCTCAGGCCGCCTCGCAAGCGACTGTCGTGTTACAGGTTTCTTCTACGATTTCGATTGCCTCATGAATGATGTCTGCGTGGATCAAGGTTAGCTTCCGCTCAGACATTTTGATATATATTCGTACTCACCTCGATCATACGTCAGTGTCTTGTCCTCGACGTCGGTCGGGACCTCGATCCCGACCTCGTTCAGCATATTGCTCTCCGTCTCGTCGCTTTGGCTCCGAGATTCATCGAAGCTGTCCGAGTTCCCTTCTCACACGTATGAGTATACGAAGTACAACGATTTCAAAAAGACGCCACAAACCCGGCTCCTCAGATAAAGATGCATCCCCACTGTCACCAACGCCGGAGACCTCCCCATCGCAGAGCAGTCCCAAAGCGATTCTCTGTGCCTCCTGCTGATTATTTATCAGACCGAGTTGACGAAGCGTCTCCCGGGCTTTCTCGCTCGTGGTCTATAGGCAATTCAGCAAATGGCACGCCACAAGGTACGTTGCAACGAACCGCAATATCAGCTTTGAGCTCTTTGACTTCGGAGCAAAGCAGGGAGATGCGGACTGACAACCCCGTAAACACCCCCAGGCACTCCTGAAAGATGGTCTTCGCCATATGTACACGAGATCGTAAAGGCTGTGCCGTTGTCCGCAATCTGAAGGCATGGACAGACAATGGCTCAGTCCTGCGCGGTCGTAACTTCAAAACTATTTGGGAAGCTTACCCGATAAGAGTCTCATTCGTCTGATGTACAAAATCTCCTCCACTCAGCAGACCCTCCTCATCTGCCTCGTGCAGCAAGTCCTCGGTTTCTTGCAATAGCGTGTCGAACTTCTTCAGCTTGGTTGAAGGCAAGTTTATGCGCATAATTTGAAAAATAACGGCCAGAACGGACAAGACACCGGTGATATAGCCCCAGATATCGGCGTCCAAGGACATCCTGTACGACTATATATGCTAAGGACGCCACGTGAAAAACAGTGAAACAGAAAGATGTACTGTACTCGGTGGTATCCGTGATGGGGCTGCCGTAGGCAAATGGGTACTGCAGATATTTCAGAAAGTCGAGACGGAGGCTCAGTCTGGCTCAGTGCGTAGAAATTATTCGATAGCTTCGTGTGGTGGATGGAAGAGGAATGAGGACCTCCATCCCGCATGGCTTTCTACTACCCTCGAGACGTTATTGAGTCCGATCGATGCACTCACCGCGAGGCCGCCTCGTGCATCAAGACGGCTGGCCATAAACTAATGTCCATAAGAGAACACAAGATAACATAACTCCGACATCGAGCGCTTCAGCTCGACTTCAACATCTGCTCCTTGTCTTTCCATTCGCCTTCAGCTTTGACTCTTCACGTTCTGTCGGATGAATGAAGGTCGTTTTTGCCAAACCTCCCCCATCCTACGTGTATCTAGACGAGGAGAGTTGCAAGCTGTACGAAGAAGCTACACAAAAAGGCGCTTATAGTCTCACAACTGCAGAGCGGTCTTGGAGGGATCGCTATGAAGCCCTTGCCTCGAAAGGCTATGAACTTCGCCCTCGGTATCGTCCCGATTGGAGTCCGTCCTGGACGGGTACGAACATAGACCCCACGTTCTGTGAGGATGCCATACGAAGTCGCGTATGTACGTCTCCAGGACTCCCTTGATCACTTATTCACTGAGATATGTAGCATTGGAATATAATTGATGCCGTCCGCGTCGTCGACAGGCAACGTGTCACAATCAAGTTCATTCGAAACAACTTTCAAGAGATCGAAATCGCTCAGGCATTGACGACTCCTGCACTTCTCGATGATCCTACGAATCACTGCGTTCATGTCTTGGATGTATTCCCGGATACACTTGAGGAAAACGGCTACCTCATGGTCATGCCATACCTTCGTCCTTTCAACAGCCCTACGTTCGGCGCGGTAGGCGAAGTCGTTGATTTTGTCAAGCAAACGCTCGAGGTACATTTGAAGCTCTCTCGTATACCAATTCATCCAGCTCACACCCATATCTAGGGTCTATCGTTCATTCACAGCCAAGGCGTGGCACATAGGCATGTATCAATGTTCCATTCGACGAGTTCGGCTACATTTTGACGGGTAGAAATTCCAGGGATTGTGCCGCCGCAAATATCATGATGGACGGTTCGGCACTATATCCTGAAGGTCATCATCCAGTGCGGAGAGACTTCTCTGTTGATGCCGTCTGGCCTCTGAATCCATTAGCTCGACTCGATAACCCAGTCAAATACTACTTCATCGATTTCGGTATTTCCACTCAGTTCCGGCAAGGCGAATCGACGCTCGTCACAGGGTGGAAAGGACGCGACAAAGAACTTCCAGAACTGTCAATGGAAACCCCTTACGATCCTTTCAAGGGTGATATCTTCATTTTAGGCAACCTTTACAAAAAAGAAATCCTTGAGGTCAGCTCATCCGCATTCTCCACTTAGTTCGTATGCGTTAACTGCACTGTCTCCACAGAAATACCACGGCGTCGATTTTCTATGGCCGCTCGTCACAGCAATGACGAAGGAGAAGCCGAATTCGCGACCGAATGCGCAATTCGCCTTGACATTCTTCACAGTTTTGCTGGAAAACAACGTTGTCCGCAACATGCGGTGGCGCATTCGCCCAAGAGACGAGTCGATTCCCGAGCGCGTCGTCTACGATACTGTCGCCATGGCCCGCGAGACGTTACACCAGCTGAAGCGTATAGTTGGCTCCGACAGATCTGCATGAGTATTGCTCGTACGTCCATGATCTGACTTGTGGACTTGCCAATACTGACACACCATCCTTGCGTCCGATTTCTAGGTACAACATGTCCATTGTACCATAGAGGTCACTCCGCACCCGATCCGGTTGGCCAGTCTGTCCCTTGTGCGACTTCGCTCTACACGACTTCGTCCTATACGGCAAGTTTCACATCGCAAGTCATCGCGGGAGGCGCCTCGAGGGCAAATATGCCCTCATGCTCGAGGTCCAAGCTCGGTCAAATGTGGTAGGTGGTCTCGAGGGAGTATGGGCCGGTCGTCGTCAAGCCTTTTATTCGACGGTTTTCTCAAGTTTTTGATTATGCACGTTAAGGAGAAGACATGGCTACGCTCTAACAATGTGGTCCTGTACCTCGGATTCAAATTAATCGCTCTTCCTGTATTCTGCGCTACCTTGCCAGTCATATCGACGAAGAACGCGTCTTATGCCTCCTATCGACCTTGCTGTTCAGTTCAAGATGTCTCCTCACCTCAAACTATTCCGGATCCTTCTGTGATTTGGATCCGGCTTCGTCCAATATCGTCATGATCAGGAAGTTCCGTAGATCTGCGCCACTACTTTGGGTCCCGATCTTCTAGTCTGAAACCACAAGGAGTCCTCCTCGAGTTCCGGTAGTCACGTCGGTACGTCTGTCCCAATTTATTCTGTACAAATGTGGCATCTTTCACGCATGTCCTATACGAACTCCGACAGAGGTGGCTTCGGGGCAATAATATGAATATATGATGCAAAGTGTATTGTAGTCATCATCGATTGATGTGCTCTAGTACATAGCTATCGCCTCCGCTCAGGCAGGAATGAAGCCAACACCCTTCCAGTAATTTACCCACTGGAAGACATCTCGCTCTCCGATGCGATGCACGTCTTTAGCCGCCAGAGACGGCGAAGAGTTCACAGCGTTGTTCGTGAGCAGCTTCGGGAATCCCATGGCCTCGGACGTGTAGGCCGCGGTGTCATTCCACGCGCTATGGTAAAAGTCTAGCAGGCGCAACGCAGGATTCGCCCGGAAGTCGTTGGTATCCGTGAAAGGAGATACGCTCTCGGCGCTCTTGTCTAGACGGGCCAGCCATTCCGTGTACGGGATGACGGGGATGTTGAGTGCCTTGCCGCAGGACTTGGCAACCTCTGACCAGGTGACGGGTCGAGGGTGAACGAGGTGCACCGTGCGGAAGGGCGAATTGCGCATCTCGCTAACGGCTGCAGCCGCCAACTCCGCCGGGACCCAGGAAACTTCCTGATGAACTTTCAGTATGACGATGACAGCTGGTGGCAGATGATACGTACCCCAGGGCAGTCTGGCACAGCACCAAGATGGACAGAAGAGCGAACGAGGGAGGGGTACCACTCGGTGGTCGTCCAGGCTCCGTTGACACCGCCAGCGATTTGGCCAACACGAATGTTGACCGCGCGGAGGGTCGTCCTCTCGGAAATGATCTCCAGAATCCTCTCGCCGACCCATTTTGATTCAGGATACCCTGCGGCTGCGACGGTTTGAGCTTGGACAGGGACCTCATAGACTGGTTTCCTCTCAAGAGCGCCTGTTCATCGTGATGAGTATAGTCTGTGGTGGTCTCGGGGACCGACCGACCTTGCAAGATACCGATAGAACTTGTGAACGCGATACGGCTGGGCGTCGGTAACAGCGAGCTCAAGGCGAGGTCTACTAGATTTCTCAAACCGCGAATGCTGGGCTCAAAGGAGCCAAGAGACATTTTAAAGTCTACTGGCCACGCTGAAAGGAAATCGATCAGAATGAGCAGCAGTCGAAGGTAAGACAGATGGAAACAAACCATTGTGGGTGATATGCGTCAGTGATGAACGAAGCTAAACAACAACCATTAATCCACGATTCCCCCGAAACATTGGAGACACATACCTCATCGCGCAGTTCCGCCGAGATGCCCAAATTGTCCTGTGATATATCTGCCTCAACCAATACCACTTTCTCTGATGAGGCGAGTGAGGTATCGAGGCCACGGGAGCGCAGCGCCTCCACCTGTCGATCGTGAAGAGATTGTTTGGATGATTTGCGGTTGAAGGCGTAAATCCTGGCGACGGCTGGATCAGCAACGAGGTGCCCAAGTATGTTCACGCCGAGGCCACCAGTTGACCCGGTCAACAGGATGGTGTCCTTTTGCGGCTTTGGAAGAGACGGCACGTGTCGAGGGATATTTTGCGTGTACTTTTCCACCATTGCGACCAGATCTGCANNCCTGTTCGACTGCGTCGCCTCGCTCTTCCCAAGAACGAGAGACGATAGGAAGGAGGCCAAACTGGAGACGTAGGGATGCTGGTAGATGAAGTCTCCGGGTATCTTCTGCGCCTGGACGTCTGTCGATTCGCGCAGGATACGAAGAATCGTGTTCCTGATCCAGGTTGCCTTCAAGCTGCAGAGAGATATAATGCTTAGTGTACATGGGGTCTTGAAAAAGTCGGTAAGGTGCACCTGTCGCAGCCGAGTTGGAAAATGTCCTCATCATCCGAAACTTCTCTCTCCAGGACCTTTTGCACAACCACCCTCACGAATTTGGCGGTCCTCGCGATGTCCCACGCAGGCGGAGGCTCGATGTCTGTCTGAGCCGACTCTTCTATGGATGCATATATCTGCTTGATCTCTTCGTCGTACTCTTTGAGGACTGCTTGACGTCTGGGCGTGCGCTTCGCGGTAAAGGTGAATGGCTTTTTAGGGCTCGCAACCAGAATCATCTGGGCTGGGGATCAGCAATACTTCAATTATGACGCTGAAGGGTGCTCACTTCCTTGAACACTCGCGAGTGCTGTGGTGCGTAGGCATTCATCTTCTCGATGCTGGGCCTGTTTGACCGAGATAAGCAATGCTGAAGGGAGCTACACACTTCGGAAAGGCGTACCAGATGAGATTTCTGAACGCGGATACTTTCTCGGAATCGGATACGTCAATCTCGTAGCCCGCCGCAGGCTCGACGAGAACTCCAGCCGAGAATCGGCCACGGCCGAACATGAGGGAAGCCCGGACGTGTGGGTCAATGTTCAATATGTCCTCTGAGAAACAAATTGCGATTGTTAGAACCTTCCTATATGTGCAGGTGGTTATACTATACCAAGAGGGCCAGGGTTGGTCTGAAGACTGAATTAGTTTCATTTCAAACACGGAACACTAATGAGATCTCACCTTTTCTCCATTGCTGTGCATAATCTGGTCGTCTGTGCGTCCAAAAATCCTCCAGAAACCCGGTTTCGTCGGATGCGGCTCGAGAATATCAGACGTCGCATACACCGGCTCTCCGTCGTGGGTGCTATTGAAGACCGTTGGCGTGATGAGAGGGCCGTCCTGCATGATTTCGAACATGAGATGCCGTGCAAATGCGGATTAACTGAGCATTGACCTTAATGATGAGCTCTTGCCTGCCTTCATCATCGGGAATCCAGGCAACGTTATAGAAGGAGTTGATTCTCATGTATTGCCAGTCCTCGCCAGTAGGGTCTATGGAATATCTCAGAAATCGAACACAATTTCCACATTAAAAGGGCACCTACCTGGAAGAACCGGGCTTAAGACACCAACCTCCGTGCTGAAATTTCGAGGGGAGTTAGTTGCGAATAGCGTGAAGATATATTGACATACGATCCATATACGTTCATGAAGTTCACGCCTTTTGATGCCAGGTAGTCGCCGACCTTCTTGCTCAGCGGGCCACCACCAGCCATCTGCATGTCAAACGATTGAACGACAGTTACAGAAGAAGGCGTCAAAAGTCAGCTCACTACACCGACGAAGCCAGCCATATGCTTGACATAATCTTCATTCTGAGACCATGACTGAGAAAAGGTATATCAGAGGCCATGCATCTCACAAAAAGAACGGGAAACGTACTTCGACCATGCTGGGAACCGTGAAGGGGAGTTCAACTTTCGTGGCAAGATATCCTGCAAACACGCTATCCGTAGTCGGCTGATAAGCGGGAGACTGTGGCTCAAATACCGTGAGGACGATCCCAACAGAAAGCTTGACGATGGATCACACATCTGTCAGGACGTAGCATTTTGGAGACACGAAAGAGATTACATACTGTCCATATCAAAAGCGAAGTACCCATGCCGTGGAAAAATGGCACGGAGTGGCAGCCAAAGTGCATGCCGGTCAAATCTCGTTGGCCGTAGTAAGGCGTCCTTACAACTTGGATGGCACGGGCGTGGGTCCACGTGATGGGCTTCGGGAAGGCCGTCGAGCCTATAGTGAAGAGGCCAAAGGATCAAAACAATGCGTGGCGGTAGACACGTCGAATCCAGGACGTACCAGAAGAATGGAGGATCACAAAAGGAGAATCCAATGGGTGCGCTGCGGCCTTCGCAGGAACTTCGCCGTCGTCTTGCGTATACAGATCGCCGAAGAGAGGCGCTGCCACTTGAGGAACAGACGCCATAACATCACCCTGCTCTTTCAGTAGCTTCATGGCTTCATCAACAGTCTCGTGGAGAGAGTCCTCAACACCGATCAGAAGATGAGACACGCCTGTCTTGCTCAAAAGGTGTGCGACAGCGGCAGCAGAATTCCTCGTAGAGATGAGGAACGGGACGAATCCCGCATAGATCAGGCCCAGCACCGTTGTGTAGTACGTTATAGAATCTGCGGAGACGTCATCAGACCATGTTCAGAAGCAGAAGAAAAACACCTACCTGTGAGCCGCTTCAGTACGACGGCTGGATCAGTCCAGAGAAATACTCACGTTAACGATCTACCCGTACAGAGTATTTGCACAGCCACAACCAGCGCTAATGCGCTGGTATCACCCGTAGTACGGATGCAACGGTCTCGTGCTGAGACCGATAAATCCGTATCGCCGCAAGCCGAATCAATCGAGCAAAATAATGGCTTGAGCAAGGATTGAACCCACAACGTCACAGGATAGTAAATACACTATAGCCGCTGAACCAGGATGGCTATGCATATTCCTTTGCCCATATTTATATGATGGGATGTCACTTCGACTTGGAGAATTTCGGAGATGTAAATGTCAAGGTCAGTAAAGACCGATATATCAGTCCCACTTCCAAGCAAACATATACCTGCCAACTCAACCTAAACCCAACCCCAACCCAACTGCCAACTCCAACCCCAACCCAGCCCATCCCAACCTCAACCGGTGTGCACGCAAATGAGAGTATTCAGTTACCGATAGATCTGTCTCACGGCTGATACTGATAGATCTGTATGATTTGAATATTAGGGCATGTAAAACTGCATAGATAATATAATATTTTACTATTATCTCAAGCAATCTGCCTTAGTGGCTAAGCTGCCTACATTGTGCTTATGTTTTCTTATCGTGAGGCATGGTTCGAGTCCCGCTCTGGCCTCTTTTTCAGCGGTAAAGGCTATGATTGTGGCTGTGCAAATACTCTGTACAGGTAGATCATTAATGTGAGTATTTCTCTGGACTGATCCAACCGTCGTACTGAATACCTTCTACCTGTAGTGGCAAAAACGCCGATAATAGGCTTGTCGGCAGCTGCTTGGCTGGACTGGCCTGCATCAGATCCTAGCTTGGTGCGAGCGAACAAGGCAGCGCGACGGATAGCGCGGACAGCTTCGGCCCACTGAATATCTTTGACCGTTCCATTGGAGTCCGCATACGAAAACAATGTGTGGTTCGGAGAGTGGACGAAATGCCAATCGCACATATCGGGAATTGTGAGAGACTTGTCCAAAGGAGGAGCTCGGAACGTCGAGCTCGTCAGCGCCTGAGTCGCCGGCGGCGGTGGAAGAAGTGCGGAAGACATCAGGCAAGTGAGCTTATCGAGGGGTACTTAAGAGACGAGTGGTTGTGTTGAGAGTGAAAATGGGAGAGGATGGAGACAAGGCTGAGGACGTCTTGCATTTATAGGACGTAGCAAGCCAGCGTCTTGAGTGTCCGATTCCAACCTCAGCGTCATTACTTTGTCGAGGTGAATGGATGATCCGAGATGCTATGTCCAGCATGAGGCATGGCGCACTCGTGAGACTGCTCGCGTACTGAGATTAGCCTTCTGATTGTACAATCTTTCCACGATGGACTGATTCAGAGGATTCAGAGGATTCATACTTACATAAATATTCTCGATGGCATTACCGATACAAGGCTCGGGCAGAAGCTCAATATCACCGAAGAGATCGCCCGTTGGCAGCGCAGAAATTGGGCAAAGGACTTAAACACAGAATGACTTTCTTCTGTGTAAGGTCTGCTCGGAGACTAGGCAAAGGATCTGTTTTGGGTGGGCACTTTGCTCGGGGACGATAGAATATAGTCTCCCAGAGGCAGAGTAGATACTTGACTCAACCATCGTGCCTCAGGATCGTCNTATAATAGAATACAGTGATAAAGATTACGTGAATCGACTCACCGGAAATCGCAACACAGTTGACCTGCTTTCTGTCATGCAAGGCAAATATTGAGTGCAGTGGACCGTCTGGACACGACGTGGTTCAAGAGGACGAGAACGTATTGCCTATTTGAGACAAATCAGGAGAAAATTTCACGCGAAGCTCTCGTTACAAAAACATGTACTGTCAGACCCATGTCAGACATCTTACAAGCTCATTTTTAGCCGTGCGTATGCCCTCGAGGCGGCCCGAAGTCTCTGCATGCTGCGCTCCATGACAATCTTCACTTCAACCGATGCTCCTTCTTGTGGTGTCTGCCGGGCGTTCTTCGACCTTCAACACGTCAATCGCATTGGTACGATGTAAGTAACAGATGTGTACTGACTAAATCATGTGTGCCATATGGCTCGTGGCAGGTGCAGTGTTGCCTAAATCTCAGCGGAGCTATGGTGGGAAGTCCATTACACATCCACGAATCTGTCGACTGACATCGGAAGGTTAACCCCAGTGAAAACCCCGTCTAGAGGAATCAAGTGATATCGAGCAAAATCGAGCAGGTTCCAGCGAATAGATAGAATCTAGGGAATGTGCAGGATGCTAGGTCACATGCTAGCCAGATCCTGCCGGAGCGAGGCTCACGCTAGGCAGACTAGATTATGTCTGATGCTATTCTGCGACACTATCCCGTTGGATCAAGCGAAATCTAGTCAAATCGAACCTGATCTAGTGGAATATAGTCATTTTCATTGTAATTGTACTGCATGAAAACCGGCCTGCCCTAGTGATATCTAGCATGATCTAGGGTATTTTCTAGTCATTTCTAGTCTGAATCCCTCCCTTTGGTCACCCCTACCAGACAGCTCATGCTTCCATTCCTCTAGTAGATAGCTGAGATCCCTATACCATCGAAGCACCATTTGCATGAATGTGTCAATGATTTAAAGGAAACCCACTCGACGACATGACTTACACCTTCCCCTATGATTCATCGATCAACAAGCCAAGCATCTGTAGAACATGCCCGGTCAGAGTCAATTCAGTTGCGAAGAATCTGCTTGAGTATGTTCAGTCACTTAGTGCATTGAGGTAATGCCAGGCGAGCTTGACAAAGTGCCATTGTTGAATGGCCATCCCGTGCCGGCCTGTCAGTCACAATGTAGCAGTTACTCAATGGCAGGCCTGCTCCCCTTATGTACCAATAGGTCATTGTCTGGCCTCTAATCATTTAATCTGTAGTGTCCATTTATCATTGACTGGCCTGGTTCACTATGTACCAATGGGTCATTGTCTGGCCCACTGGATGTGGTGGGAGGTCATTGGCTGGCCCGTACTCATGAAGTATCT
>SFCI01001025.1:0-12195 GCA_004681135.1 Hericium alpestre | reverse complement strand
GGTCGTGGCGAGGACCTTGAGGCCGCTCGTCATGGCGTGCATCTCTGCGAGCGTCGAGGTGTCGCCGTCTGCGAGCTGCTGGGACGTCTGCGCGAAGGCTTGGGACTGTTCATGTCAGTTGGAGATGGTACGGCAGACGGCGCTGGACGGCTTACGAGCTGGCTGCCGAGCTGGATGAAGACATAGGCGCGCGCGAGGATGGGGAGCAGCCGGTAGTGCACCGATTGGTAGTTGATCACTTGCAGCTCGAGTCCGTCTGCAGTCTTGCCGCCCTGACGACGCACAGTTGCATAGCGTATGGAGATAGTCGCGGCTGCATAGAGCTCAGAAACACCTCAGTGTGATGGGCAGATGAGGGCGCTACCTCTGGCCAAGTTCCATCCTGCAACAGTCACCATTCTGGACACAGGGAACAAATTCAGCCTGGAAATGCTGCGGTACGGTGCCGGTCCTCACCCTGATCGAATGAAAAGCATCTGAGATAAATTCTAAATGAATTTCGCGTGGTAGAGATAACTGATAAATACATACCCCGCCATAATTGATCTTAGCATGAGGCGGCCGAACATACTGTCCTTCTGGAGTGACTTGTGCAAACTTCGACAGCATGTTCATTCGGGGAATCCGATAATGGTCGAAACGCGCATAACCATGGTCTATAGCGCCCCATCCACCAAACGCCTTCGGACCTGAGATCGTAATCAGGAAACGTGTAAGCAGTCCGGCGCCACAAACATACCGATATCGCCTATTGTAATATTAGGCATGACTTTATGATCCTCTGGGTGCCTCGTCGGTCATAACAGTCGTGAATGTGGAGTACCTAACGTACCAAGCGATCGGAGCTGCAGGACGAACAGATGCGGCCCGTGGTCTTCCCCATTCAGAATGAGCTTCGCCTGGACGACACCGTGCGTGGCCGTCTTGGCCAAGGCGCCGCTCCACCACTTGCTGCTCGTCAGCGTGGGCGAGTGGATCTCGAACTCTTGCGTCTCCGGAAGATACGCTGCGGTTGTTTCTAGCGCGACGAGATTGCTGCCGTGGCCAAGCTCGGTCTGCATGTAGCAGCCGATGATGCCGCGGTGACGGATGAGAGCACCATATTTCGCCAGAAACTCTGGCGATGCTTGACTTGTGACGACAGGTTCAAATGCTGGAGAGAACTGTCAGAAACACGGAATGCAGACGCTGATCATGACTAGCCTGTATCGTGGAGATGAAGAGGCGTGCCTTCGTCAAGGAGACTAGTGGCGCGGGTCCGTTCTGCGGGCGACCAGCCATGCTTCTCTTGAAGCTCGTATATACGGCTGGTCATCTTCAAGCCGTGCTCATAGCGCTGGGTGCGATTCATGAATGGCCTGAAGTGTGCCCGTACATCATCGGTTGCATCATTAGCGCATAAAACTCATGTCGCGCACCTCTGAGACTTGTCGAATGTAACGTCCTTGGATACGATCTCAACAACGCGCTCATGCTCTCGCCAGTTCTCCCTCCCGCCTGAGGGACTTCAGTAGGAGCAGGTGAGCCCGCAGTTGGTGCGACATACCGTGCAGGTGATCTCGAATTGCGCTCACATTCACAGATGCCCCCGCGCGAGCCGTCTGCATGTCGACCCTGGTCTGAGCGTCTGGTGTCATATCGTCTACCACGAAGAGCGTTTCACTGCTGGGGTGTCAGTCGCGCATGCACTAAATACCTGGCAGTTGTGTGTGCGAAGCCAGCAGTCGGCAACTAGGGAACCCGATCCGATGTCAGGCGCTCGTCTGCTCGATCCAGGTGACTGTGCGATCCAGAGTCAACTGTTAGGGGATGCGGCCCATGAATCGCTGGGGAACATATGCAGAACTTGTATTTCCAGCCGGAGAGAGTATGTATAACGTGAAAGATTTTCGTACTCGATTCAATTCACTCATGGTCGCAATATTGTCAAGGTGACCAGTCGGGCCGGGCACGGGCCGCATTTGAGATAACGAAATGTTCGTTGACTGTAGCCTCTTTGTTTGACTTTGCAGGTTACCCTCAGGAGCTCTCTGTCTCATCTCCCGTCAACACCACAACGTTCTCCTCATTTCTTGTTTTTTAGTACGTCTATCTCCGTGGAAGCGACCCGCAATGGCTCGTGCGCGATATTGAACCGCTCGTGGCAGGTGAGTTGCCGAGTCGAATCGTGACCGTCGGCGTCAACGTGGACAGGCCACGCAGAGGGCAGGGTCTTGCTCCGACCGTACGTCTCTCGCCCATTCCTATCAATTGTATGGACGGGGAGCGCTCGATATAGTAACCTTGCGCTCCAACTACCCTCTTATCCCCACTACACCCAAGTCGTCCCCCCGGCTACGAAATTTCAACGTCCTTATGTCGAGTCCTGCTGGGTCCGTCCATTGCTAGTTTTGCAATTGCGTCATAGCTCACCGCATCGCATATTCTGCCAGCACCTTTTTCTGTCGCGCCGAGCCTGTCCCGATGGATGTCGATGCCGTTCTCAACCCCAGCCAAGATGCCATCGATGATGTCGTGGAGCGCATGAAGCGAGCCCCGCGCTTGCGGATCAATGGCAAGACGGTCTGGGCAAAATGTCTCCTGCAAGATCTGGGAGACGGGCGCATAGTAAAGAGCGGGCCAAGGGTCTCCGTCGACGAGGTCAAGGCGATGCTGTTCATCCGCGCGTACACGACCATACCCGTCCCCGAACCATCAATGTTCTTCGTGCACGAGGATATGGCACACATCGTCATGGAGCTCGTGGAAGGTGTGCCGATTGGGGAAGCCTTTCAGGCCGGCCTTATTTCTGAAGAGGAGACACGAACCATCGCCCGCGAGTGGCGCGCGATCGCGGGCGTCATCCAAGAGCTTGGGCGGCGACACCCACACTTTGAATTCGGGTCGTGGCCAGAGGGGCCATACAATAACACGTACTTCTACGGGGCGCTCCCTACCGAGCCCTTCCGCTCTGTGGATGCGTTTCATGCGTACTGGAACGGGCTTCTCGCGAAGTCGTCGTACCTCGCAGGCGATACAGCTCACCAACAGCTGCAGGCGTTGCGCGAAGAAAGCGAGCCTCACGCACCCGTGTTAGCTCACGGCGATCTTTCGCCGCGCAATATCCTCGTGAAGGACGGCAAGCTCGTTGCTGTAGTCGACTGGGAGACATTCGGATGGTATCCCGATTTCTGGGAAGAGATGGGGATGTGGAACGAGGTCATGCGCCGGGATCTCAAGGCCATCATCCAGGACGTCTGTGGACAGGAATCCGAGGCCGCATCGGTCTACATTGGTGTACTCAGTGCTATTGACTCGTTGAATTGGTGCACTTGACCCATGTCTGTGCGTGTTCTCAATGATCTCTACATTCCACTTCTCCGCGCGAGATGTTCCCGGCAATACCTGCCTTCTCGTTGGCTTTGCAGGCAAGCCGTTGGGAATGCGCTTATTTATTTATCCCTGAGCAAGGCAATCCACGCTTCAATGCTACAGATTTCACTCCTTTCTTTCCTCCGCGACATTATAATGGTATCATACGAGGGAGGTGTTGTCAGCCGAGAGGTAAGCAATGACTCGAGTATCCTTTCATCATCCATCTACGTCACAGCGGTTGAATAGGCGTAAGCCTGGTGATTTTACACTCTTACAGGTCCAGCAAGCAACTTCACCCAATGGGCACTCGACATGCATATATATCTCTTAATGCAGGTATGTGGTCTATCGAGCATTGCTTTCAACTGTTCTCTCAAGTGATGTTTTGTTTATTTTTGCCGTTTGTCAGGCTATTTTAACCCTGAAGTTACCTGATCTGGAGGACTTGATGGTGGGTGTGTCATTTATTCTCGGCCGTTGGCCCAATTATCCCGTCAGTCGGGATCTCTGTTCCCTGGCTCTGGGCCCTTGGCTCATCAACTGACGTTGCTTCTGCCATTCAAAGGATATTGTATGGTGTCCTGGCCCTGAATCTGACATCTGAGCGTCACCGCAACATTCAAAAAAGGCTGACTCCGCGGCCATTGATCCCGATGCGTTTCCGAACGTTTACCATCATGCTCCATCCTCTCCTGCTATTCCTATCGGCATTCTTCATATTGGCATCGGCACAAACGACGTTTCAGCCCTACGGACAGCCATTTGCTTCCCCTGTCACGGCCTCTCAAGGACTCACTGCTCACGTCCTATTCTCCAATTTGACGGCTCCTCGCGGCATTGCCTTCGACGCACTCCACAACCTGCTCGTAGTCGAGCGTGGCTTTGGCGTTACCGCATTCCATCCCGCCGCAAATGGTTCGGGCACTCTGAGGACGGTGGTCATCAGCAGTCCAAATTTTACGCAGGGTATACAGATTGATGAGGAGAAGCTGTATTTGAGCACGGCAACCGAGGCACTGCTCTACCGATATAATGCGTCAAGTATGAGCGTTCGTGGACCCGCCACAGTCCTGGTTACTGGGTTCAATACAGGCGGAGGTCAGTCCAGTCCCAAGCTACCGTATGTATATTTAACTAACTATCTCTGCGCCAAAATGTACTACAGAACTCATCACACACACGCTCCAGCTCTCACTCGACCGTCATACTCTTTTGATCGCCTCCGGAGTCCGGACCGGGGGCAAACATCGACCCCACAGCCCGAACGCCCTCTTCGGGGAACTCGCAAGTTCGCTCATTCAGACTGCCCATCTCATTATCAAATCCGCCAGCTTTCATAGACGGCCACCTCGTCGCATATGGCATCCGCAATCCCGCTGGAATCGCATATTCGTCGACCGATGCGAACCGCCTCTTCATCGTCGAAAACGGCGCCTCCATCGACAACGTGACCGGGCTCACGCCCGCATTCGTCAACGACAATCCTGCGGACGAAGCAGAGGCCCTCGATCTCAACCAAGAAGCGCCATTCTTCGGTTTTCCAGACTGCACGACGATGTGGAACGGGAATGCCGATCCGGCGGGCGTCCCGCGGTACGCGGGCTACGCGCGCGGACGGCAGTTCAGTCTCCATCTGGAGCAGGGCCTGGACGACGCCTGGTGTCAGGACTGTCGCATAACCAGCCGCCGCAGATTAGCTTCCAGGTACGGGGGTTCAGTCCGGGGTTCCGTCGTCTGACGCTCGTGGCCTGTTGTCCCGTAGGCGCACAGCGTCCCTTTGGATATCAAGTTCTACACCGGTGGAGATCGTGGTCGGGGAGGTTTGCCGTCTGGTTGGAAAGGGGACGCATTCGTGAGCTTCCATGGCAGCTTCGATCGCACGCCACCGACGGGATACGGCGTCGTACGGTGCGTTTGCCGCTTCCCTCGTGCCACCACGCTTTCTTACCACTACACTACTGTAAGCTTGCCAGACCCCAATTTGGCGAACTCGTCGTATTCGTTCGTGGTCCAAGCTGCGGATCTGTCGACCTGCACTCCCGGGACGTGCATCCGTCCCGTCGGCCTCGCGTTCGGTCAGGACGGCCGTTTGTATGTGAGCAGTGACAGTAGCGGCGAGCTGTTCGTCCTCGAGGCCGCCTTACCTTGAGGCTGGGTATCCTCAATACTATGGCTTGCGGATATCTTAGACCGTGTGCAACTCGACCTCGGACAGATGAGCGACGCGCACATCGACGGTGAGTGGAAGCCGTCTGCAAGGCAGACTGAATTGCTCTCCGAAGCGCTCCGGGGTGCCCGACATCCCCGTATTAGACTCGACCACATATCCATGATGGTCCATTCACTCCACTTGCACCTCCTCATTGTTAGATTGACACCCGCCGGTTCCTTATGGCTATGTCTCGCGGATGTTCACACCGTAGGACGCTTTGCGGCGAATATCTCACCGTCATATATATTCGAGCAGTCCTGACGCTATGAACTCCGGTCTCCTGCAGACCTTCGATCGACTCTCTCTTACGATGCTTGCGCTCACCTCCGTGTTCTCTTTCGCCGCACTTGGCGTGGCTTGTGTCGCTGCTGCCGTTCTCCCTCGCGCAGGCTCTGTCTCCTGCGTGAGCACTCCCTTGGTTGGGACTCTTCGCGCCTTCGGGAGCGATGCCGTCTCCATCCCTCCGAGCTCCAACGTCTCTCTGCTGTACGCATCCGACAACACCGTTAAGCTCATCGTAGGCGGAGACGGGAGCCAAAGGTTCGCCTTCCAGCAATGTAAGCTTATCTGGTTCGATGCCAGACATCCAGGAACTGACGAGCGTCAGGCAACAGCTCCTTCGTTGATCGCCCTACTATCGTCGGGCCTGTGGACGTGACATACTTCGGGCGCATTGTCCCTTTGAACGGCCCTAACGCCAATGCGTGCCTCACGGTTCCTCTCGGCTCCTCTGCTTCTCCTTTTCGGTCCAAAACGGCGAATGCTCCGACGTCGACGACCAGTCACAGCTCACCCAATATTGGGTGCGTAACAGTCTTTCAAACTTGACGGACGAGGATGCTCATTGGACAATTCCCTTCGATAGATGGCTACTGATGATGCCGCGGCCATCACTCTTGTGGGTGCGACGGCCAGCGGTGCGACTTACAACAACGATGGCGATGGTTCCTTCTCGATGGCGCTTGTGGAAGAGGACGGGCAGCAGGTCGTCAATGGTACGTCGTGGTTGGTCCCCGACGCGGAATGGTTGTGACTAACAATTTGGTAGTGGCTATTACCAACACGGATGATCGGCTCATTGACATACGGTTCAATTGAACAGCCTGAGCCCATCAGGAATTGGACTTTATATAATATGGAGGGCCTATTTTGATTTGGTATTATTCAATATTAAGGGAAGCCGCACTCGAGGTCTCGTCGTTCAAGATTTCTTCGGTTCGAAGGCGAGGGGGAACGATCGCTGCCAGATGGGTATGTAACTGTCAACCATTTTAGCTTCGATTCAATGGCGGCCAAGCCGAACAGACACTTGCCGGTGATAGAAGTCGTGTGTCTGCACCCACTCCCGTCTCGATTTATCTCTCCGGGCCCATACTTCATTGCAGAGAATGGGCCAGAATAAATGTCCTCAGATACTCAGAGACGGTGCTCACAGGATGTAGGAGGGTACGACAAAGCAGCTTCCGCAGCAAGCGTACATTGCGGACAGCATCAAGGCGGAGATTAATGCACTATGCTAAATTTTATTTGAATTGCCGGCGCTTCCTGCCCATGAATGGTGATATAGACGTTGGGCTCAACGGCGAACTTGGGGCTTCGACCGCTCTCGCTCTCCCTTCCGCCTCCCCCCTGCTTTCGACAACGCTGCAGGCTCTGAGGGACCAGGTGAGATCCTACCATATTTGTTTTCCTTTGAATGTTATCGTTTAACCACCTTTGTTTCGTAGTGTCACGTCACCCTGATAGTATCCACAAGCGTACTCACCATGGCCTCGTCGCGAATTCAACCAGGCATCCACATTCCGCGTCGGTTCACGACTTACCAATCCGCTGAATGCATCGTGTATTCGGCCGATGCTGCAATCAGCCAGTGCAAACTGATGGCGGAGACTCTACAGAGTGTCATTAGTGGCCAAGCTACTTTTGACAAGCGGCGCGCTCGTCTCTGGCAGAACAAGTTGAAGGGGTCAGTCATCACGGATCCCTTTTTCCTTTACCCTCATTTAATCTTCTTTTTCTTCAGTATCCTTGAAAAACCCTTGCCTACGACCAGGATCGGATTGTACGGAGGCATGTGGTCCTTCACTTTCAAATTCTTGGACATGAGATTTCTAATCCAAGACGTAGCCAGCGGCGCTGGTAAATCCTCCATCATCAATGCCCTTCTTGACAGTACGCTTGACCGACCGTTATTCATGGATTGAGCCTGTGTATTCATCCTGACATCTTTGTATATGGAATGTTGTTCTAACTAGCTCATTCGGTGGTGAGTTCCTGTGAGATAATGTTGCGCAGAACCATATCTGTCCTCTCTAGCTGGTACCTCGGTAGTCACCGAAATTCTTGTTTCCGTCGTCTTGGAAGCTATACAGGATAGGGATGATCCATGGGACTCCCGGGAAGCAAGCGAACCCGATGGCATGACGATAGCTTGGTCTCAGGTGAGACACGCTTTTTAATCCAAACGTTCCTTCCGCATACTGAATCGCACCACCTGTGCCAGGTCAAAGCTGTGTATCCTCACCTTACCTTGGAAAGGGTGTCAAATATGTCAACCCAAGATGTTCTCGCATCCGACAAGGGTAGAGTTACGTTCATTTGGGATGATCCTCGCGCTGACTCCCATATGAAGAGATTGAAAGGATCTTGGGGACGTCCCAGCATATCTCAGCGCAGAATACCCGGGAGTTCTCTCGAAATATGGGCCACTTTCTAGGTGCTGGAAACATTCAAGCAAATACTAGTGACAAGGGACATAGCACAGCCAAGACGACTCGTCTCACCCCTCAATTTCTTCAAATGTGCGGAATTCCATCGCAACGAAGTAGTCCTTTGAACACTCCGTCAGCGTCGACACGGGCGTCAAGTTCTGTGGAACTTGATACCAGGCCTAAAACGAATGGGGCCTTCTGGCCGTTGATCGAACGGGTCGAGGTATCTTGCAACGCGCCAGCATTATCGACAGGTGCTATTCTGGTGGACATGCCGGGAACGTCGGACAAGAATCCTGCTAGGAGCCGTATTGCAATGGACAATCTGGTCTCGTGCGATAAAATATGGATATTCGCTCCGATTGTTCGAGCGATCACCGACAAAATAGCATCCGGTTTGTCATCGCTGTCTCTTTCTCGACCATCTAGTCTAACCTAAAAACAGACCTCTTGGGCGAAACATTCCGAAGGCAGCTCAGCAGTGCGTGCATTTATTTGTTATTCTCATGCATAATCTGACTCGTGTACTAGTGGGTACGTCTTTTCTTCATGGAATCTGTCCGCTCGGCTTTAAGCTGGTTGCATATTTGGGACACAGATAGAAGGTACATGATCATCTGTTCTTCGAGTTGAGCGACCCACATCATGCTGAGCTGTTTGCGGTTTTAGCTATGATACGGAAACCATAAGCCTTATCGGTATATCCTCAAACTTTTGCGCTGACCACTTCGATGACGTGACGATATTTTCCAGCGACGAAAACGGACGACCTATCTTGCGCTGAAACAATGGCTCAGCTAGGCCTTGCTGGAGACGCCGCTCTTCAGGAATTAGAGGAACTATCTGAAAGCTATCAAGTTGAAATCGGCCTCTATACAGGAAAGGAGGCTGACCTTCGTGACACCCGTGAAGGTACGGAAAACACCATAGAGGACGAGGTTATTCTGATTATCCTTCTCACAGAACTTATCACACGACTTCGACGTGTTGAAGAACGTCTAGAGCGACAAAATCAAAGGCTGGCTGAATGTCCACTTCATCCGCAGAAACGGAAAGAGCCTGATCAAGAATGGCAGAGCAGCATGTCAAAGCGCACGAAGGTACAATTCGACGGTATATACGCTCATCAGTCAGCGCATGTAGTTTGCAAGTGAGTACTTTAGCCTCTCGTTTTAGTCAGCAATGTCAACCACCATGACTGGATTTCAGAGCACGTCCAGTGCCGTATCTGGTGATTCGAAAGGTGTTGAAGAAGACATCATCGAAACGCAGCACGAGCTAGTGCTTGTTCGGAAGGAGCTCGAGGGATGCGAGACTCAAGAGAAGGAGGTTAAACAGGCGGTGTTGATCGCGCGTGCAAGGAAATCTGAAGTACACAAAAAGATGCGGGCAATTTGTTCGATAGTCAGGTCAAAGGTAAGCCATTTTTTCATGTTAAGCTGAGGAACAAAATATATCAGCGCTATGCACCCACAGCACAGCTCTGTCTTACTACAAGACAGCTTCAAACGCGGCTTACAGGACTTCTACCGTAAGCTTGACAACCTCACAATGTTTCATTCAAAAGGTGCAATTCATTGATGTAATTAATTATAGGCATCGAAACGTTGCCCGAGTCATGTACGCTCTCCCTTCCTGTTTTCTGTACCTGTGCTACGGATTATGCAAAGGTCAAAGGTATGCTTGCATCATCATGTACAAACTCCGGGCTAAGCCAGAAACAGGGATAAATAGAACTGATGGAGAACCAGCGTGCTTCCTAGAGCCGGAGGACACAGGGATCCCAGCCCTTCAAAAGTGGTGTCACTCCCTTGCAGGAGTGTCGAGAAATGCCGTGGTCCACGATGCTTTGAAACGCCTCAAAAGTGTTGCCGATAATATTAGGACTTGGACGGGCAAATCTAAGAAATGTAACAACCCAGACTCCATAGCATTCAAAAAAATGTGGGGCGTCAAAGATGTCAATAACAACGGAGAAGGTTTGCATTGAATTCCTGATTTCGCTTTCATCGAAACCTCTGGCTGAGGTACATATTCTGCAGAGTCCTCAGACGCCCACCATTCCAAGTCTATCTGTGGGCATCTGAAGACGGTGCGAACCTTCTGCTTATATTCTGAATCAGTTGTGAACATATGCCAACATCAGACTTTTTCCCGCCTTCTGTCAAATGCTATTGAAGAACTGAAAAATGGTTTTATTGATGATTTGAAGGATGGATGGGACGAAGGTGCAAGGGTGGTACGTTATAACCTGACCACATTTATTTCTTCGAGCACTTGGCTAACCATTCGCTTACAGGCCTCTCTACGTGCTTTAACAATTGCTTCCGAAGCATTGGATTTCAAGATAGTTAGACACAAGACTGTTTCAGCCGGTAATTCTCACCTCATCTCCGACGTCAATACATGCTGACAAGCATTTGCATTTATCTAATACAACAGTTCTTCGTAGACATGGAGCGTTCAAATTCCAGCCGAATTTGAATGAAGCTCTCGCAGAACCGTTCCTTGAGACAATTGAACCTGATTGGAACGATGCCTTCTACGGACCCTTCTTGGAATCATTAAATGATTCCGTATATGAGGCAGTTGAGGATTTACTTCAAGATGTCCGCAAATCGGCTGCCAAGAGCCTTCAACCACGCCTTAAAAAGCAAATTGCGAAATGCCTTGAGGGAACTAAAAGCATTCTCTTCAGTGAAATACAGCAAGCCTGCGATGTAATAGACATAGAGCAGAAAAAGTTGTCGCGGTCAATTGCAACTCATATCCAACAAGAGTTAGATCATGGGTACGACCGAGCAAACAAAGTCGAAGCAGGGACAGGCAGCGTAAAAAAAGCGCAAGGTCCTTTCAATCCTGTTTACTGCTTGTACATATGTCACTGAGATCTCCTTTGCAGGATATCTTTCTGGACTACTTGAAGGTTCATAAGGATCGGATATTCGCGAATGCAGAAAAGATAATCGAAGAAGGTCTTTCACAAATGGTAGATATGATCGCTCTTGATTTAAAGGCGGGCTTGGACAATTTGACGGAAGAGGTAAGAATCTTCGTCTCGGGCATGGTTTGATCTAAAGACATGCTTTACAGATCGACTTAAACATTGCTGTGATGTGGAAATCGGTGCGAGACGATCCAGCAGACGATCGCTTCCCTGCTGAAGTGTTGGATGCCGTTCAGGCAGTCATGCAGCAAGTGAGACTTTGGCAGGAAGTGGGGAAGAGGGAGGAGGAGAAAGCTACCGCGGCTCGCAAAATCGGCGCCGCAGGGTTTCCGAACAGCCCTTGACACCATGATTCTTATTCTTGCCCAGTTGAAGTCATTACATAGGACATACTTACTGTTATCCCCAGTCTCAAACACTGTTAGCCTTCGTCATCGTGTAGCCTCGTCGGTTACAAATATGCTATCGATTCGTCTGGCATCATAAATCTAGGGTAGTAGTACTTAGTGGGTGATCGACATCTTGACGCGAGCATGCTGACCGTCGATAACTTGCCGGTAAATTATCCTGCCGTCTCCGTGTGCGTTTGAGTTTCTCTTGTTTCGTCAGCAGCGTCATGAGCCGCCAAGTTGAAGCTTGAAGGACGGAAGGAAGACGCAGTTGTCGATCTTGGTCAGCTATGACGCGGTTTATATGATCATCTCCCGTCCGGTATAAAGCATGAGCTGCATCCGCTTCCTCCATGTAACGACTTCACACACCGGTTCCCTTACAACCCAATCACTACATTGAATCATGACAAGTGTATTCATCGTCGGAGGCCACGGCAAGGTCAGTCCACGCTCACTCTGATCACCCTAGGGCTCATTTCGCTTTCACGGCATGCTCACAGGTAGCCATGCGCCTCGCCGGCCGCCTCGCGAAAACACACCGCATCACGTCCATGATCCGCGACCCCGCGCACGCAGCCG
>SFCI01001024.1:0-12197 GCA_004681135.1 Hericium alpestre | reverse complement strand
GTATGCACGGCTGGTGGAGTGGGTGCGCGAGTGGGTCGGCGTGGGGCGCGTGCCGACGGAGGCGGGAGGTGGGGGAGGCGGTGAGGATGGTGGATGAGATGCGGCGCAGGAAGGCGGCGAGGTGAGCGTGGCGGCTCCCGTGTTTTGGGTGTCCTTGGGAATGGACGTTCGGGTGCTTGGGGTGTCACTTGGGTCCCTATGGGCGCTGTGATAGACCGCTGTAGTGGCTCCATCCTATTGTCAGACAGGGTACTTCCCTGTGTATCTAAGTTACTCTGCATCTGCCTGACTTCAGTCTTTGCGCACTAGACGTCCGGCATAACTGTTATATCTTTATTCGGAACTATCCTGTTCACCATTGCTTTGGAATTACTTGTGTTGATAATTTCAGCCTTCTGTTCGGCGTATGCGGCGAGCATTCCCAGAGTGTGCTCCTTGTCTCCAGAACACGCTAGATTTCGATTCTTCGCAGTGCTGACATGTACGCTTTGCACGAGCCAGTGGTTCTGTGCATAACACTGCTCCCGGGAGGAATGCACATGCCAAAAGATCGCTACTGGTACAACTGGTCTTATACAGCTGAGCAAGAGTACAAATGTCCGGATAACAGATAATTCACGGTTGGAACTCTACACTTCAACGCTTTCCGCCGGCCTTCTTCGCCTCGAGCGCCTTCGATTTCTCTGAGAGCATTGCGATAAGTCCACGAACACCCTAGTCAGGATGGCAGAACACCACGTACCTTCAGCTTCCGCATTCCTCTTTGCCTGTGCGGCTTCGCGTTCCGCACGGATCTTGGCCAGGCGCGCAAGATCGGTCTTCGCCTCGTCGGTCTTGCCCTGGACGTGAAGCTGCAAGCACGGATGGACATCCGATGGTGAGCATGCGACGACCATCATCCCAAACTAAAGTGAGATCCGTACCTTCCAGTACCGGTCCTTGGCTTCCTTCTTCTCCTTCTCCTCCCTAGTAAAAAAGCGAATCAGACGAATCTCCCAGAGATCGCATGCAAAGAGCACGTACCGCTCTTTCCGGCTGAGCTGCCGCGGCTCCTTCAGGTCCGCGATGTTCATCTTCTTGATGGCGCGATTGGGGTTGACGAGGATGTCGTCGCCGTCCTCCTCCTCGCCCTCGCCCTCCTTCTGGGGCTGCTTCTGCGCGGCCTGCTTCTTCTTCAGCTCGCGGCGCTCTGCGCGTGTGAGCTCGGGGTGGTCCTGGGCAGCGCCGGCCTCTTCCTCTGATTCTGATTCCTCCTCAGCAATCCCGTCCTCTTCTGATGAGTCTGACTCAGATTCCGACTCTTCTTCCTGTCCGCGACCGCGTCTGGGGAGTATGTCAGTGCTTTGTAAACTTAACATCCAGAAAATGGTTCACTTTTTGTCCATTGATACTGCAGTGCCATTCTCATCTAGTTGGAGATTTCGACTGTAAAAAGGAGGGGCGATAAGGCTGCGATTGCCACACGGAGTTGGCGAGAGGGACTTACCTGAAGGATCTGCCTCCACCACGCTTCGTCTTGTACTTTCCTGCAACATCATAATTAGATCGTGCTCGGCATCGTGCTAGATCAACATACCTGCTCCTCTGGCCATGATTGTGGTAGATAAGAAGTAAAGAGGGGCGCCTGCGAGATGAACACGAGTTGACTCGAAAGAAGGCGTAAGCTGCACCGTTAGTATCTGCTCCCAAAAAGGCAAACGGGGATTGGCCGGCGGAGCTCCAAACGCGCGCGAGCTGTCCCGGACTCGACGACAGACGTTGCTCTCTCTCCCCGACATCCTCGACGATGACCACCATCCCCGCGCGCCTTGCGCGCCCCACGACCACCTCGAGCGGCCCCGAGCAGGCCAGGAAGAAGGTTCTGCAGCTGTACCGCGACTGGTACCGTGCGGTACGTGCTCGCATTCTGCGTGGCGGCGCGAGTCCATGGACTAATCGCACGTCCGCCATATCCAAATAACAAACCAAAATAACCCCCGCGTTTAAATTTTCGACTTTTGACATCCGTCTTTCTTGTCTTCCCATCCTGCGCGACGTTCTCGTGGTGTAGGGCCCTGAAGTTGTCACGCTGTATGCGCTGAACGTGCCCCCGGCTGTTATTCGGCATGCCGTGCGCCGCGAGTTCGAGCGCAACCGCTATGTGTCCGACCTCAAGGTCATTGACGTGCTCGCGCTGAAGGGCAGGCAGGAGTACCAGGAGACGATGAACTGCTGGAAGCAGGAGCCGCATATCCTTGGTATGCTCCTTGAACCCCCCTTCAGGGACAGGCCGCAGAGGACGTTTTTGCAGAAGTTTTACGAGGGTGCGTCGGGTTTCTTTTGTCATCAGGGACAGTATTCTAAGACTATTCATGTTATAGGAAGGGACGAGGATGCCATTACTCCTGCAGCTACTGGTCTGTAGTCGCATAGACGTCTATCACATTTTCATTTGCTCGCGGGCGCGACTTGCGGTTGTTGTTCATGTTCAAAGTTTGCAGTCGATGGTAAAGTGTATTGCTTGATCTGCTTCGCTGATGTTGTTGAGACAAGAAGGATTGCGTCCCTTTGGATAGTGTTGAGGGCTCTTAAATTTTTGTGAGTTTGCCTCCTCATTACTTTTGTGATGACATCTTGCCGCCCCAGTCGTAGCCTTCGGGCTTTGACGATCGGTTATTTGCATACAGCCAAACAATTTGCATTTCTGAATCACCTTTTACGCGTATTGTTGAATTAAATTTCTGATGCGACTTTGTTCCAGGTCTGCAGTGCTGAACGCGTCGTATGATTACAAGTGTCAATATAACAAATCCTCTTTGGCCCGAATGCATAAGGCCTGCAGCCGCTGTCCTGTACTTCTGTCAATCTTTGTCTCTGCTGCCTTGCTTTAAAGATCCTCTAGGGTTGCGCTCCATTGAAGAATATTGATGGCTACTAATATTTGGTGAGTTCACCTTCATGTTACTTCTGTGATGACATCTTGCCGCCCCAGTCGTAGCTTTCGAGCCTTGACGATCGGTTTTTCGCAAACAGCCAAACATTTTGCATTTCTGACCCTCTCTCTATTTCGACGCATGTTGAGGGATGCAGTTTCTAACTTTGACTTGATTCCAGGTCTCCAATATCAGAACATGTCGTATGATCGTGGATATCAAATGTCGCCCAGTTCGAATGTTGGTGAGTTTGACTCCTCTTTTTTTCCCCTACGGATGAGAATCTTGCCGCCCCAGTCGTAGCTCTCGAGCTTTGACGATCGGTTTCGCATACAGCCAAATACATGCAACTCTGATTCTTTCACAATCCTATGCGTTTTGTGGTCCACCATCTAACCTACCGATTGCTTTCAGGCGAATGGTTCACACTGGTGTCAAACATCAATTCGAGTCTGGTCTTGTAAGTACAATGGATACATCGCTGCCGAGCACAGAAACGGTCAAGGAATAGTCCGAATGTATAGTAAGTATCGTAATGAATGCGTGTTGATATAAGTTTGAATCGAAACCAGCTGTACATTTCCATCTTCTTCATTCTGAACGCCGCCCCATCAGTAGCCCATTGTGATGACCGGCTTTCGCACCAGCCAAACCTCGTCGCTCTGTCCTTCGGTTTCCTCCTCGCCGGTCGTAAATTGCAGAATTACCATGGGCCTGCAAAGTCGTCAAAAGAATGATCGAAATGCTGAAGCATAACAATATTAATGAGATATCCAAGAGGTAATGCATGTGAGAAACGAAAGCAAAGTCTAATTTGAGCAGATCCACGGGTATCGAGGCCAATAATTCAACAAGCAGTTCGTTTCCTAGCCCCAGCGCAAGACAAGATAAGCGTTCAAACGGAAAACTTCGGCGCCGTCTGGTGCAGCGGGATGTCTAGGATGTCTTTCTCCATAGTAGGCTCATCGGCCATCGTGTATCTCTGCGCGTTATTCATAGACCCAGTTGTGCGCTTTATAGGCATATCATCATGAATATCGTCATCCGATAATTTCTGGCTCGCCTTCCGGAGGGCGGCCTTCAAATATATGCAATATCCCAGAGTGGCGAGCTGCACCGCAATATGCACCAGAGCGACGAGCATGCCCGCGAACCACATGCGCTCGTACCACGTCTGCGCGGGGCGCGTCTTGCTGAAGCCGAGCGAGCCCGTGTCCGCGATCCCGATCCCGACGCCGGTGGACCACCCGACGAGCAGCGTGCCGAAGCATGCGAGCGTCGGCCACATGCTGTACACCTCCGCGGGGCGGTCGCGCGCGAGGTACGCGAGGAGCAGGTTCTCGATGATCGTGAGGACGGGGAAGACAAAGAAGAGATAGAGCGAGGGCGCGCCGGCGAGCGGGATGGAGAGGAGGACGACGGTCGCGGAGAGGATGTTGGAGGTGCCCATAAGGGTCACCATCACGAAGTGTGGGCGGCGCGAGGCGAGAAGGGATGAGGCGGACGACATGGCTGCTGTGGATGGCGATCTCGGGGCGTTGATCTCGGGTTGGGGATGAATCTCGGTTTGCTGGAAAATCTTGGTCGACAGGTAGTTTTAAACGTTCATATGAAAAAGCACCGGGAACACGTGTCAAACAGGACCTACAGTTGTCAGGATCGCGGAATGCAATCCTCAGGCGCGCTTTGAGAGTCGTAATTCATATTTGCCCGTACTCCCCGCACAGCGTTCGGTCTAGCTGTGTTCGGCAATCTTCGAAAATAGCTTTGTTCGCTATAATTGGGATAACTATGCAGGTCCCGTAGAAGTTCCGCGTCCCCGGTAGGCTTCTTCGCTCAATCTTGCAATGCAAGCACAGCTGGATAGAACCACACATGACTCCGCGATGCCAGAAGAGGTAATGCGGAATTGTTGCGGAAACATGCATCGCCATGGTCGATGATGATCAAGTCATAAGGGGAGCTTCGACGATCTCATAAAAGCGCTGTGAACATATGCGTCGTGCAAGGAGTCGAGGCGGGGATCCTTTCAGCGACGCATCCACATGCATAATGCAATGACGCATTGTGCCTTCTGCGGTCTTGCCTAGTCAGGTCAATCGATGCGGACGTACTTGGATTGAGAGGCGATATCCCCAAGGCGGTGCAGAGAATCTTCGATTTCCACTTATCTCCAAAGCCTCGGGACAATTGGCGCACGGTGTACTTCCCTAAAAGGTTGCCTTTTCTAGAGCATACGGAAAGAATGAGAGCCATATAATGGTTCACAGGCGTCTATGCGGCCCATTCCGACAGCTGTAGATGTTCGGACGGTGTTCGGACGCTTTAAGCAGCCACAGCTGTGCAATACATCCCGAGGCCAAGATCCAGAATGCGTTGTCGGCGAAGACAACGCACTGGAGGAGAGGAGGGTTTCCTCTATCAAAGCGCTCAGTCAATGCTGAACCCTAGGACACAACTGAAGACATACTGCTGTTCGACATCGTAATAGTCTGGCATGGATGGACACAGTGCGCTCAATTGCGACAGCCATAGGGCAGTGACAGCTTTATGGAGGCAGACCGGCATCCAGATGCGACGGAACGGTCTTGTTCAGGTTACGGTGCATAGCATGAAGAAGAGTTCCGTGAGATCAGAAGGCCTCGAAGTCTAAGAGCGAGGTACCGGTCCAGCAAGTGACAGCGAGGCATATCGACGCCGTATACGGATGGCTATTGCAAGTTCGTAGTTGTTCATAGTTTCTCCCAGGGAAATGTTATAGCTGGAAGGAACGCGGAAATTCCGCTCGCAGAGGGCGGCTGCTAATCAGAGCATCGATCGCGCAGTTTACGCGATATGATCGAAGTATGCCACGAGACGTACGTACCTCCGTTTCAAGCTCCTCGGGTCACTTGGAAGATAATACTACCTGGGGGAATGGTGAAGCTCACCAAGAAGCAGGTAATGTTGTGCAAGAACCTCACCTAACGATCATGTCGCCGCCGGTCGAGGGCTCGTGCCGGCTATACTCGTTCATTTGCAGGTACAAACAGGCCGCGGCAAGTACTATCTGGAGGATTAGCAAGGATCAGCACAGGTTGGCACGTTGATTCTTGCTGGATTGCCTACACGACCGTCGAGTGGGTGACATCAGCAAATCGGGGCTGGTATGGTTTACGTAGGGGATGTTTGGCCGAGTTTGTACTGTAGGCCTGCGGTGGTCAGTAGGGCTCTGTGTAGAAGTGTTTGTTAGAAAGTCAGTTTGTAACAAGGCATTATAAACACGTTATAAACACCCACTGGCCGAGGGTACCATATTTTGGGGTGTTAGAAACGTCTCTGAGTGTATTATGTAAGAGGCTCGGGGAGCCATCGGGGAAGGCTTTGGGGAGGGCGGCACTGACTAGGCCGCTTACATCGACACAGCGGCGGCCCTCGAGCTCATACAGGCTCATAGTGGTGACCATTCAGTGCACTTGGAGGGGTAGACGGTGGACTCAAGTCACGGAGCGGCCAACTGACGAGGCTCAGAGCGTGCACCGGAAGTCAGGAATTGTCTCTTGATTTTTGACCAGTTTCTGACCGCTGATCCTCAGGCCTCAATATGGTCCTCAACGCCGGCGACGCAAAAACGAGTCCACTCATAAATCAGGGCTGCTGCCGTCGAAATCCGTCGGCGACTCCGATGTCCTTCTTCCTGAGTCGAGTCGAGCATATCCCCAACACACCGAGACATACCTGACGACCCTTGGGCTGAGCAGAACAGGTTCGATGGCCAATTCTGTTGAATTTGGTGCATCTTTACGTATTACACTCTGGTAGTTAGAAAGTCAGTTTAAAACACCGTGTTTAAAACACGTTTTGTTTAAAACGCGTGAGAAACTCCGTGGGGAGTTCTACACAGGGCCCTAGTTCTCACACCAATGCAAACTCACATTGACAGGCATGTGTTCCGCCAATTTGGAGGCACGAGGCTGGGATGACCCTCAGGCTGTGTCCTCGATTTTTGGCACCAAAGTACAGTCGAGCTGTGACAGAAAATATGGTGGCTGGAGGCAAGGATAAAGAGTACGGGTGCGAGGTATGTCGTATATCATGCTGGATCCACTGGGATAGGCTCTCGAGAATCGAGCGACTTGTTTTCTGACATGAACTTCGTAGATAAATACCCCTGGTTGCCTGTCTAGATGAATTTGGAATCACAGCTTTTTAAAGATGTCTTCTTACATCGCATTGGAAAGACTCATCTTCTCACCAGCGCTCAATCCCAAGTAAGCCTCTGGTATAAGAGGCCTTATCTGGTCCTCAAAAATCGCACTCCCAGACACCACTCCACACTTTTTCAGGGTGAACCTACTGTTGAATGCATTTTATCACCGCATAGGCTCACTTAAGGATTTTCGTCCTTGAACCTTTTTTCGCAACAGGGCGATTATATCTTCATTCCCACCGACAGGTGAAGCTGGACGTCAGATATCTAAAGATAACACGCTCGCCACGCAGCTAACAGCGATGAAAGCAAGGCAGCTATTGTCTCGCAGCGTGAGGCTTAACGCGGCAACCTCAATATTCATCATCTAACTTACCTACCGCAGTCCGATCAGAGAAGACCCTCCCATCCGTATCTTCGCGACGTACACCAAGAAATGCACGGCCACAGATTTAAAGGCCGGAACCATGCTGCGGCGTTGGTTTGTCTCCGGGATTCATGTCAAGCTACTTACCAGGAACGAGTTCTCGACACCGTTCCACAGTCAAATACCCGTTTTTCTTCCTAGCGTGTGTTCGGTCTTCTCCACACAAGGGTCGCTATGGGAGATCAGTAGCTGCTAGGTCACGTTCGAGGCGACGGCGAAGCCGCGGGAGGACGCTGTAGCGGCACTACCGAGCCCGCGGATCCCAGGGCATTCGGTAGGCAGTCCATCCCCTTTCGCAAACTGACTGGATGAGACTGATGATTTGTGATATAGACAGTGGGCGGCATGCGGTGATTCCTTCTCAACGGGCGAAATCACTCCCAGACCGTTGACTCCATCGGCAGACCGCGAGCCTGGATGGTTGGATGGCAGGGCGAGGTACACAACTGGTGTATGAGGCTGCGCACCGACACAAAAGGCCATGCATCGACGTATCAGTCTCTTCACCGACGTATCGATCTCTTCACCGACGTATCAGTCCCTTCACCGGCCTCTTCGATGAATATATTCGAGCACATACAGCACTAGCGGTCCCAGGCAGGATATTCGTCCACCTCACATTACTATGCCATAGCAAGCAGCGCTTGATGCAGCCAAATAGACGGGTGATCGTTCTGTCGAGATATTGAAAGGCGAGCATTCTGCGGTCCGTCAGAATGCCCGCATTTCAATGTCTCGTACAAGGATTGGTTACGAGTTTAGCAGCCAAGCACTTGGCTTTGTCTGGTAGGCATAACAAGCCTAGAGTGCGATCTCGATTGAAGGTAAAGCTTGCTCTCTGCAGAGTATATGCACATGTTATTGAAGTGCTCGCGTACGATTTAGAAATTCCGAAAGCGCCGCTGCCCATGCCCCTGCCCCGCTCTCGCCCTCTCGCCCTCGCCTCATCCCCGCTCGCCTTCCCTTCGTGCCCCACCCATCCCCGCTCGCTTCCCTCCATGCTCCGCCTCACCTCGCCTCACCAGACCGACCACATACGCTTACGTACCTCGTTCCGCACCCGCAGACCTTGTATTGTCGACTTTTACCTGTTTCGCGTCCCCCAATCGCAGCTTCTATAGCTTCCGTACCCGTACTTTGATCTCGAATGTTCACTCCAACTCCTGAGGCTCGTATTCCTATTCGAAGAATTTCATTGCATCAGATGTCTTGCCGACGAGATTCGTAAATGCAGACATATGCTGTGCTCAAACGACACGTGCGTTCTCGAGTTGCTTTTACTTCAACTTTGTTGATCTACTTCCCGCTGCGGGAGAAATCGACAAGGCCGCGTCGACATCCGGATTGAGATGTCGGCAATTGACGAAATGCAAGATACACCAGAGCCCGTAAGATATGGGTGAAAGCAATAGGACTGCGTACAAATGACTGCGGGCCTCGAATAGACTACGTTGTCCGTTCGCGCTTGACGGGAGTCACTACGGAAACATCGCGTCGGAAGAAGGCCACGCCGCAGCCTCGGCGGTCTGTACAGTCAGCGAATATGGTAGATATGATGAAGACCAAACGTCTATGGCTCGGCTTGTGGTTTGTGTAGTGTCGTGGCGCATGGCGACTAGGGTCGAGAAGGAGGTACATTCTCCGTCTTCCGGCCAAGGCAGACCCATTGAGCATTAGACAAGTCGGGTGGGGGATGCCCACAAGACTGACTGCTATTAGATGGTAGCAAATAGAATGCAGTACTTACTAGTGCGGCAGAGTGCAGCATGACTATCTGTGCGAGACGAGCAAGACGGGTCAATGCGTGCGAGAAACTTAAATATTACGAGATACACACTTCAGAATTTTCCAGACACTAAACAGCGACATGCATTCATCCAATGAGATAGGATGGTTCGCCGCTGGGAAAACTCTAGACTAGCCGGCAATCGTGAGGCAGCCATAGGCCGTGGAATACCGTGCCCTCGCCGTGCATCTGAAGTCTGCGAACAGAACTGGTCACCAAGCCAGCAATTTCCCATCGTGGTACCATTAATCATTCGAGACGTGAGACTGAAAAATGTTGAGAGAGACAATGGAGGCGGTGGCAGAAAGAGAGGCCCGCGACGGTTGACGCGCAGTGGCCAGGCGGTTACTCCGATCCACCTGTTACTGACCTTCAGGCCAACTTCAGGCCGCCTCCAGACGTTGCTGCATGCATACAGCGGCATAGAAACAAGCCGTTAGTCGTCGTACTGATTCAAGACATTCTTTTGTACCAGGTGTACTCCGTGCCAGTCGCCTGCTTTACGTCTCCGAGCTGGAGAAATTTGGGCCGCGCCTGAGCGCTGCCAAATCCGCGCCTCTGCTTGACCACAGCCCTGTGGGACGCTCTCCCTCCCTCCGCACCCATGTCCAAGTCTCGCTGCGCCTCGCTCAAGAAAGAGAGCAGGAGCCCGTCGCTCCTTGCCGACACCGATAATGTCAAAATGCAGGATGGTCCCGTCGACTCCGTCAAGGCCGAGCTCAACTCCAAACAGGAGCCCCAGGACGGCACGCCCCCCAAGGCCGAACCTACGCCCCCACCCTCCACAAAGCAAGGCTCGACACCACCTGCCGATGCTAAGCCCATCCCGAAAGGTCCGCAGCTCATAGGGCACCTGCCTCGCGCAGAGGAGGACGCCATGAAGACGTTCGTCGAGATCACGGCGAATCGCTACCAGTATCAGACACTTGGGCGCAGTAGGGAGGCGCAGGAGGGCATGACATGCGATTGCGTCTACGAGCATGGTCAGTCCTCATTCTCTGTCCTGGACGCCCTGCGCAGCCTGCTCGGTAGTATAGTGGACCGGTATGAATGATGTGCTGTACACAGGCGTAGATAGTGACGAGGTGGCCTGCGGCGATGGGTCGGATTGCATCAACCGGCTCACGCAGGTCGAGTGTTTGCCTGAAGACTGTCGCTGTCGACGGTACTGTCAGAACCAGCGGTAGGCCTCACTTCCTCTCTTCATGATGCCACGCTGATGGGCTTTTCGCATGCGCCGCATGTTTCTTTGATCTACATAGGTTTCAACGACGACAATATGCCCCCATTGAGATCGTACAGACGGAAAAGAAAGGTTTCGGGCTGAGAGCGGCTGAGAATCTCCCCAAGTACGTCCACCTGCGGTGCCTCTCCTCCTCGATACTCACGCCTCGTGCTATCTACTTTAGAGACGGTTTCATCTATGAGTACGTCGGAGATGTGATCGCAAATGCATCGTTCGCAAAGCGGATGCGTGAGTATGCGGAAGAGGGAATCCGACACTTCTACTTCATGATGTTGCAGAAAGATGAGGTGCGGACTATCTCGGCCGACATGCCATGGTGGCCCCCGTCTCTTGACTTAATCGCCTTGTCCAGTTCATCGACGCTACGAAACGTGGTGGCATCGGTCGATTCGCGAATCACTCGTGTAATCCCAATTGCTACGTGGCGAAGTGGACAGTTGGCGACCATGTCCGGATGGGCATCTTCGCGCATCGCAAGATCCTGAAGGATGAGGAGCTCACTTTCAACTACAACGTCGACCGCTACGGGTAGGTTTCTGTGCTTGAAAGCCGTTGTCATTGGTATAGACTTCTTTCGTGACAGTCATGATGCGCAGCCATGTTATTGCGGAGAAGCGAAGTGCGTTGGGTTCATTGGTGGAAAGACCCAGACCGATATCGGCGCCATGGATGACCTTTATCTCGATGGTCTGTTGTTCGTATGTCGTCGCAGCAAACAGATTTTAACATGTCTCGTTCAGCCTTGGGTATCTCCGACGAGGTTGACCGCCTTGGTCTCAAGGGCAACAAGAAGAGGAAGGGCAAGAAGCTTGATGAGGACTACGTGGTACGTGTCAGAACTAATATTCCATCCAGACCGATTATGCTTATAGCCACCTGTAGCCAATTCTCAAGCCTTTGTTGGAGAAGGATATACCCAAGCTCGTCCAGGCTATGCGACAGACCCAGAGTCGGAAAGTATTGCTCAAGCTGCTTACTCGAATCAAGGTGTGCTGTTCACTTGTCCTGCGATGAGAACAGATTCTTGACAAAGGTTTCTGCAGATCACGGAAGATCAGTCTGCGCTGCGTCAAATCATGCGATTACGAGGGTTTAGTTTGATGACGAATGTCATGGACGACTACGAAGATAATGAGATGCGGTTACTCGTGCGTTGTCGACGTGTTTCATGCATGTATCATAAAGAAGTCTTATCTTCTGTGCCAGGCTATCGAGTGCATGTCAACATGGCCCCTGATCAACCGCAACAAAGTCGACGATTCCAAGATCAACATGCCAGTGCAAGCATGCGCAGAGTCGGACGACGAGAACCTAAAGAAGGCAGCCCAGGAGGTACGCACCCGCATTTTCTTTCGCGCCAGAAACCTCATCGATCTATCTGTCACCCGCAGCTTCTCGACAAGTGGTCCCTTCTCGAGACCGCATATAGGATACCCAAGCGCCTGAAAGCTGTAAGCCATCACCCTGTCTCTCCATTGCCGCACACACTAACCGATGCTAGAACGGCGACTGCGAGGACACGCCCTCGCCGCTCATCTTCTCCCCCGCGGAGCCCGACAACCGTCCCATCAAGCGCTCGCGCATGGAGGCGTACGAAAAGACGATGCTCGACATCAAGCCGCTCGGCTGGAACGCCG
>SFCI01001022.1:0-12204 GCA_004681135.1 Hericium alpestre | reverse complement strand
GCTTCCGGTGGCATACCCGCCAGAGCTGGCGCGCTGCTGGATGGCGAGCACCATACGGACGAGCTGTGTACGAAGTTTGAGGTTGGGTGGCCGGTGCTTGAGACGTGGTTGGTCGCGATTGGTGAGGGGAAGGGGAATGGTGATTATGGCAAGGTCTTGATTATACATCGATAGCCTGAGTGTAGTCTTTCTCTGGGTGTGAATGTACTTGTGGACTATGATGTATGGATAGATCAAATAATAAGTTATGAAGTAGACTATGGATACAGGTATATGCTGCTCTGATTTACGCCAAAGACCTGTTGGTGTTTATGTAGCCAGTACCGTAACATGAATATGTGAGCTCCGTGGAACCGCCGGAAGGATCGACCGGAGTGATTTTGAATGATGTGCCAAAGACATCTTTTACATCCCGAAGGAATTGAATACTGAGAGAAAGCATCGTGTGAGTTGTTTATCCTGGAAGATGATTGAAGAGAAGGAAGAACTTACGTCCGTTCTGTAGGCTCGCCCATTCTGCAGCGTCCCACATCTTCGCTTCCAAGCACCATGAAGAGCAGCACGAGCGACTGGTGCTTCCTGTCTACGCAGCCACCCCGTCGAATTTCGCTCAGCAATAACCGCGCTGCGCGCGTCGCGATGTCTTCCGGTGCAACCCCGGGTTCAGACACGACTTCTGCAGAATGCATGGCCGAGGTGGTGGACTCCGCGAGCAGCGTCAAAGCATATCCTGGTGATCTACGTAAACTTGGTGAGCATATCCGATAGCATGACTATTAATGCGCCTACTTACTTTCCACTGTCTTCGCCTTTGTAGACGTCTGAGTAGAGGTATATATCCGGAATATAGCGGTTAAGCACAGAGCGCGCGGCTTCAATCATGCGGTTGGAAAATTGCGGGCTCACGCGCACGACGTGGCTATAAAGAAATGAGCCAGACGAACGTGAGGACGTTTGAGACAAACGCACGATATACCACGAATTCGCTTAATTCTGCCGGGGTCAACGAAGTTCAGAATCTTGAGTTGTTTTACTATGGGACACAAAAATTGGACTTCGCCCCCGCCTTGCGGTGGAGACCCGCGTTTTCGTATCTGACCGCGCGTCAGCTGGGACAGGATGGATGGACTCGTGCTGCACATACCCTGAGCTCAAGACCATCCGATATACCGAAAAACTCGAGATGGGGTAATGTTACAGTGCGAATCAAATCCACCTAATTGCGAAATTCAGATTCTTAGCGGACCATATGTACCGCAAGGCTTACGGAAAGATCCTTGTCATCCGTGGTGATACNGNNNNGNGNNNNGNTGAATGNCTTCTTGGCGAATGGTGCAATCATAATCATAGGCTCCAGAAAATAGCCTATGGATCGTGATAGAGGGCAATCATGGGTCACCGATCCTCCAGAAATAATCCCAGGCTTAACCAGGATGGCAGTACCTGAAGAGCATGTAAGAGTGGGTACGACGAACAACAGTACGCCACATACCAGTGACAGAGATCTCAATAACGGTGCCATTGGTCACCTTCTCAAATAATCTCAGCAAGCTGATTTCGAAATCTGAAATATGGGTGAAAGGTTGCTATTTAACTCTTGAGCAGACCAGAAACTGTGCACGTAAACACACCTCGTAGACCGGGGTTTTTGTCATCTGGGCGGATCTTGTCAATCCTTACGACCTTTCCGCTGAGGATGGAGAGCACCAGACGATACCGCAAACATTGATGTCCGCTGAACTGCACAACGGAGGCCATGGACGCGCTCTGGAAGACAAGAAATTCGGATTAGTCAGCACATCGACTGTTCAAGCATCCGGAGCGTTCGGCCCGTTGAGGAAGCCTAGGAGTTGGCGCTTAGCCTCAGGCAAGTTCACCTTGGGTTGGAACAGGTTGGAACTTGCATCTCAGACGCCGCTTTTGTGGGCAAGCATAAGGAGACGGTCACGCGATAGATTTTAAACGTATGAAAGCACTGACAGATTGCTGACAGAATTGACGACGAACAACATTTCATTACAGTCGACGTAAGTCACCACGATACATCAGATTCGAGCATGAATGACGTGAAAGCAGTCGTCGATAATGATTTTGGATGCGATAATGTGTAATGCATACTAGGGTTTGAAGTATCAATATGAGGAAAAGGAACCCATTTGAAGAAAATCATCCAACAGTCGTATCGTGAACTCGCGAAAAAAAATACTGTCATAATGTGAGGAATGGTATCTTTAAACTCGGACGCTCTGAGGAGGCCCCAACGCTGTCCACTCAGGTTCCCAAGAACCAAGTTCTCGACAACCAAGCCGGGCTCCATGGCCCAGAGCTTCAGCGTATGCGCACCTGTGACCTGGCCCTGGAACGCAATGATAGACGTGTTCCTCCTCGTGCCCGCCATAATGACACCGTCCCAGTCGGGAGGAAGATCGCCCTCAGTGTCGGCATCAGGAATGGGCTGGACAACCGTCATGTCGCCACCATCAAGCTGAAGAGCGTACTTGATGGGCTTGTTGTCGTGGTAGTTGAGCGCGGGAGACATCGACACCGTTACGTTGAGCGCAGTGGAGTTGGCGTCGCTGGGGCCGCCAGATGTCGCGTTGACCATAGGCCCGAACCAGTAGAAGTCGAACTCGAAGACCGGGCCCTGTCCGGCGTCGAAGGAGTCCATGGTCGGAGGCCAGGCGGTGAGAGCGGTGTCGTGGAGTCCGTAGTCGGGAAGCATCGTCCAGGTGGCGTTAGCTCCCTTGTTCGTGATGCGGGACGCATTGACTGCGTTGACACTGACGAAGCCCTGGCTCTCGACAAAGTAGCCTGTCAAGTTCTGGCCGGAAAGGACGGTTCGCGGGTCGACTGGGACGGAGAGGTTGACAAAGGCGCGGATATTGTCTGTGATGGTGATCATGGCCACTTGAGTTAAGTTGGCTGAAGTACTAGTCGCGTTGAGCTTCTCCCAATCAATCTTGATTTGCGGGCGCACGACTTCCGTGGCATTCCCCGTGAAATGTCCGCTAGACGGCTCGACAGACAACCAGGTAGTGTTGGACGTGGCATTCCATGAGAACAAACCTGAACCACCTGGACTGATCTCGAATGTACGTGGTGCATGCTCGTAACGATTGACGATGGGCATGAAAGGTTGACCACAAAACCATCCTACGGAAGGAGAAAGCATGAGACGTCAAGAAGGAAATACTACTTCGAGGGTCAGCTTACCGAAGTCGCAATTGAAGTGAGTGTCGCCTGGCCAGCTGCCCTTGCTGCCCTGGATGGAGATGCGCATCTCAGAGTACATGGGCGTCAACAGCTGTTGAGCCATGTTGCTGAGTGCATCCGGGACCACGCGAGACACTTTAGGCATAATGTTGCGTTTTGGGTCACTGTTTAATTTGTCGAGCGGAACATCAGCGATCTGCCAACACGGGCTATTCAAGAACACGTACACCCAATTGATGTAACCAAAGTGCGTCTGATTCTAGAGATACAGCGACGTAAGACTCGCTGAGACACACTTCACCTAGCATTTTACAATGGAATACGTACTGCGAGGCCATTCCACTTGCCATCTAGAAGGCTATTGTACTTGTTCGTGAGCTCTTGATCATGCTCGAAATATTGCTGTGCCAATGTGGCATAGTAGTCTGCAGAGCTGCGGGCTTGAATGGAGTACAGGTTGTTCTTCGCCCTGAGTTAGAGAAAGCGATAGTCAGCGCCCATGAAATGAAAACAAGAAGACAGCTCTTACGCAGCGACATAAGCCCGATTGTGGTTGGCAGAAGTCAAAGTAGGCCAGCCGACAAGTTCATAAAAAGCGGCCTGATATTCCGAGGGCAATTTGCTCTCGATTTCGTCAACCAGATCCGTAAGCTCCCCCCATTCGGCCAACACGCGATCCGCCTCGTCGTAGGCCGTCACCGACCAGGTGTTCTCGTCCACGGCCTCGGGTTTGATACGAGAGTTCATCTTGAGGTAGGTCTGAACGACGTGCGCAATGTCCGTGGCATGCTCCGAGCCGAAAGTCTTTGTCGCCCAGCTCTGTATCCAAGGCGTGACGGTCGAGAATTTCCATCCCTCAATGTCGTATGCCATGTCCAGACCCATGTTGAGAGGCACCTCAAGCGGCTTGATGTCAGCAACGTTGAATACCCAAATGCGGTCCAAACCGCCCGTGTATGCCGCAAGAAGCTGCTCGACGGACCTTCAGACACATTTGCTTGGTCAACGTGCGCGAAGCTGAGCAATGGAAAGGGCCTACTTGACAAGGTTGTTGGTGCCAAGCCACTTGTAAGCACGAGGGTCACCGAAGTATTCAACTAACAGCCATGTCAATGGTCAGTGACAGTCCGGCACGAATGCGAGTGAAGATGACTTACAGTGGTAATAGATGCCTCCACCACCAGGCCTACAGTAAATTACGATTTGTCAGGAATTACATCGGATAATAGTACGAATGGTCGTACCTGTCCCTCACGTCCGGGCTCAAAACTGTCCTCAAGTTGCCGAAGTTGTCGTCGGAGAACAAAATGATCACGTCGTCCGGTACCTTGAGTCCCTGGGCGTAGTATTCCTGCACCTCCTTGTACATGCACCACATCTGAGGCAAAGTCTCCGGAGAGGCTCCGTTGTTGGCATCACTCAGGATCTGTCGCTGAGCAGCGACGATATTTTCGAGCAGTTCCGGGGAGGCACCTACGAGGCCAGTGTCACCGTTGCCACGCATGCCCATAGTGTACAGAACCTCATAGGGAGCGGCGCGCTCAGCGCCATATTTCCAATACGATGTGATGGTCTCGTTATTGGTCGTAGCGTCCCAGTCGCCTGTCCCAATAGCCCACCATTCTTGAAAAGCGGAGTCTAATCAGAGACACGTGGAAGAGCTCAACGCAATATAGACAGACCTGGTGTATTCCTTGCCATAGGTTCCTGATGAGAAGTACCGTAAACGATCCCCATGCGATCAGCAAGAATCAAGTTCGGGCCCGCCGTCCCGGTACCGTTGCCCAATCCGCCATTGATGTATTCGTTAAGACCAGCAACTGGGAAAGAGTCGGCCCACATTGCCGCTGTATTCCCCTCAACGTCAGAAGGTAGCAGGGGCGGACCGAATTTAGACTCACGCCAGATATAATTGGCTTTCATTCGCAGCAGAAGCTCGAAGACGTGCTGGTAGAACTCGGGAAGGAACGACTGGCCGAGCACATTAACACCTACACCTGCGCCGAACTTCTTGTTGGCCCAGCCGGTCAGTGCCGGTTGTTCATCATTGATGAAGAGAGCACTTTGTGATCATGGAATGAACGATGTGTCGGTCGAGGATTATTTTAGACTTACCGATATTTGATCGACGGGGGACCGTGGAAGCAATCCGTTTGGTCCAGGAGGTAGAGTTCGTCGTGCTGCTTCGTCGGCACGTCGGCAAACCAGACCCAAGGAGAGACTCCTGCTTGTTCGGACAGCGTGTACCTGTATCATGTGTCAGTAACGCGGCGAGATTTCGACGGTCCTATAACTTACATAGAATATATGGTACCCCGCTGAAAGCAAAAATGAAAGAGTGAGCTCAATTTGGAGACCATAATGACACTGAGAAACACACCTTATCAGCGCCGAAGAAGACCAAAGCCTTGTCCACGCCGGAAGCGGGTTTCTCAACGCTCTGTACTCTCCAAGACTCCCATTGACCCGTAACGCCGTTGGTCTTGATCGAGCCGTTCTCCGCAAGTCCATCAACGACAGAGGTCCTGTCCAGCGTGCCGACAATCAAAGAAAGGCCCTTCGGCGAGTGCTTCGAGATGTCAGAAACAGAGCTGATGTTATAGACAGGAACTTTGACATTGCCGCCAAGGACAGACGCGATGTCGGAGGCGAAGTTGGAAGCGGCGATGTGAACAGCGGGCCAGTCAGATTCGGATGTGAAGATGGTCGGCAAGGATGACTTCGACGCGAGCAAGGTAGCAGAGCCTTTCGGCTTAGAGGTCAACAGACATTGTGGAACTGCTGCAATCACGCTGTGCGAAACCAGAGGGAGGAGAAACACAAGTGCTGAGAGCACGGGATGAAGGACCATCCTGGCAAAGGACGAGTGAACAGCTAGGCTTGACAAGCCCTAGACGCTGCGTTTACCTGGTCTTCTGGGGGTCATCGAAGTCGAATGCGTTCAGTCGTATAAATATAGATGGAACAGAGGTTCGACAGCTGCCCCGCCGAAGGATGCGCGGTCCGCTCGGTCCGCCATGATTTTGTCGCGTAATTACAGGGTGACGATCAGAGTGAAACCTAAACTCAGCAGTGAAGACGGGCTAGGAGGGCAGAAGCTTGGTGAAGGCAAGAGAAGCAGAATCAACGACTATTGCATCGGTTCCGGCAGTCTGGAAACTTACCTTCTTTGAATGCGGAGCCCCGCATCAAGCTGTGAAGTGATCCAAACTTCATACGCGAAATCGAACGTGCCGGAATTGCCGCGATTTGCACAGATGATGCGTCTGGAGGGCGGGAGGGACAACGACGTCAGCCGTCAAGTGAGCGACTTGTCCCTGAAAGAAAGGAAAGAAGAAATGGATCATGTGAGTATCTCCAGTGAATGTCTTCTGGATCGCGGGGCAGACATGAAATTAGAATTTTCTACCCGACTGCTCCGGACACATCACGACGCTGAGCCTACGCTTGTCAGTCGTACGTGCACGGTCGAATGTCTATATCGGTCGCGGAAGATGGCTTTACGTTTCTGCTTATTGGGGATGTCCAAGTTTGAGGTGTCCCGTGTGCCTTAGTCCGCCGGGAGATCGTCAAGACACATGCAACTGCAACGCCACCAGGAACTGCACTCATGACACACATCCGGCGCCTGGGGTGTTAAGCTCGGATCGTCGGTCTCGCGGGGGCATGCAACAGTCTGCAAGACACTCGATGGAGCCGGTGGGGATCTCTCAGCGCCAAAGAAACATGTGATCTATGCACGAAGGTGGAGCCGTCAACAGACTCAACTCGATCAACCTGCATGGAAAATAGCAAAAAAACAACCTCACCTGTTCACACAGCTGACCATTCTCCGCATACAGTTTCCGACCATCCAGCTCTGTTCGCCATGATTATAGGGATTTGTGGACGAATGGCTTCGTCTCCCGTGTGTGTTCGGAGAGTTCATAATGTGCGGGGGCTTGAGATGAGGATATTCTATCTCGCTTTAGTAGACTCTGCTAGTCGATAACATGCTCGGTTTTGAACAAGCTGTTGCGGCCGTGCCCATTGTTTGCAAGGAACTGCCATATCTATAATCATCATCAAAACGCCATTATCCACGCAAAAAGGGCAGGCATACATACGTTCATTCTGTAACAGGCAAAGGAGTCAGGATAGTCGATATGGTTGTGTACACACCTAAGCCATTCGGACTCGAAGGATCCGACTGGGAGACCATGACCAATATTTAATGGACCGCCTCATGTTCGATCTAACATCAGTAGCATCTTCAGCAACTGATTCTGCCTTCATGCTAGTGTATTTCCAGGAGAAAAGTCAATAGAAGTGATGGTGGTGGACCACGGTAGACCGTCGTGAGGCTGAACGACAGTCACCAAAAGCGCTGGTACAGAGCGGATGCTCTCCGCGGCACTCCGGGCCGCGTCGCGGGCGCCAAAAGTGGATGCCGCGTACGCGCCGCCGCGAGACCGCGATTATTCACCGGCGTCTCTCCAACGGCGACGAGCACTACATCCATTTCCTTTCAGTAGATCGACCACTGCGACGCGTCAAGGAATCGTACCATGGCAGCTGTTGTGAACGGCAACCCCTCGTCCGGAGACTGGCAAGACCGCTACTACGACGTTGATCAGATTCTGGACAGGCCGGGCCCTCGAACAGCCCATTCGTTCATGGCGGGGGATGGGGTAAGCAGTCATCTGTTGGGATCTGTACTTTGAATTCAAACCTGATGATGATCATCGTCTCAGGTGAAAGACTTTCTACGTAACCAGTGCAAGATCCTTGTTATTGGCGCGGGTGGACTGGGATGTGAGATCCTGTCCAACCTTGCGCTCACTGGATTCAAAGACATCCATGTGATTGATATGGATACCATCGACATCAGCAACCTTAACAGACAGTTTCTGTTCAGGTCTGTGGCCTTTGATCTTAAACGCGCGTTTTCCTAACGTGCTTTCCGACTCAAGACAAAAGGATGTCGGACAGCCCAAGGCAATCGTTGCAGCTGAATATATCATGAAACGTGTCCCTGGCATGAAAGTGACACCGTGCGTGACCTCTCCAAATGTGTTGCTGTCCGTATTCATGGCTGCCTAAGATATTATGGGAAGATTCAGGACAAAGACGATGATTATTACATGCAGTTCAACCTCGTCATATGCGGTCTCGACTCTGTAGAAGCCAGAAGATGGATTAACGCGACGCTTGTAAATCTGGTCGACCCAGACATCCCCGAGAGTTTGAAGCCGCTCATCGACGGTGGAACAGAAGGTTTGATTACCACCTCTGAACATGCGGGACATTATTTTCAACCGGTGATACAGGTTTCAAGGGTCAGGCGCGTGTCATTCTGCCGACTGCGACTTCATGTTACGAGTGCTCTCTGGACATGTTGAACAAACCTACCGCATTCCCCATTTGCACAATCGCCAACACCCCTCGTCTCCCCGAGCATTGCATAGAATGGGCCTCTGTCTTGGAGTGGCCCCGCGTGCAAGGAGGTGCGTCCATTCTACCTGTAGTGTGTCCTCGATCCAGTGGTTAAGTAAGAATGCAGACAAGAAAATGGACACCGACGATCCCGAACACATCAATTGGCTGTATACCGTTGCTTCTGCTAGAGCCAAAGAGTTCAAGATAGAGGGCGTCACTTGGTCACTGACGCAAGGCGTCGTGAAGAACATCATCCCGGCCATCGCATCGACAAATGCCATTATAGCTGGTGCGCCTTCTAGCATGAACTCGGGCGCATATAGCTAATAAACCGACAGCATCTTGTTGTAACGAGGCGTTTAAGATTGCGACAACTTCTGCAGCATACCTTAACAATTATTTCATGCTCATCGGCACGGAGGGCGTGTATTCATATACATTCGAGCACGAGAGACGCGAGGACTGCCCTGTGTGTGGTGGAGAATCGCTCGATATCACTGTCTCTCGGGACTGGACCGTCGACAGGCTCATCGAAATGCTAGTCGAGAAGCAAGATATGTAAGCCTCAGCTTCGCATGCCGTCTGCCTTACCTTATGCCTCGCTTCCTTCTTCTAGCCAGATCAAGAAACCCTCTTTATCCACGCCGACGAAGCAGATCTACTTCCAAGCACCTCCACAGCTCGAAGAGGCGACACGACCAAACTTGGAGAAGAAAGTTTCGGATTTGGTTCCAGACGGGGGGGAAGTCACCGTCACCGCAAGCTCCCTGCCGTTCAGCTTGTCTCTGAGGATCACATACTCTTAGTCTAGAAGCCAGATGCCCTCTGCTGTCGTCACACTGTATTGCTGTTGTATATCACGCTGTCGAGCTACTTTTAACTCTGAACCTCATCATACCCCAGAGTGACTGGATAGACATTTGGATTAATCAGGATAACCACATACTCTGGTCTCGTCGAAGAGCCGTGCAGAACCGTATTACAAGCGTGGCTCGAAGATTAAAGTGACTGGGTCCTCAGGCAAAGTCTCGCCGTACATCTGCTCTGGCCCGCGAGTGCCATCCTTCTTCGGAACCTTCGGATTGAGATTACGAACGAGGGATGCGACAACAATCTGACGGTGACAGAGTCAAATCGAGTTGACAGTTAGCAAGTCGGACGACTGGGATGCTCAGACAGGACAGACCCTCAAGATCATTTGGGCGAGGCTATCAAGTAACGTCAGACAGATATGGTGCAGGCAATCCGAAGGACGTACTTCTCGCCGGCACACATTCGACTGCCATATCCAAAAGACATGAGTTGTACCTGTCAAATGCAAGTTCACTTCAGCGCAAGAAAAGATTCCATGGATCCCAACCTTCTCAGGAACAATTTCTTGCATCCACCGGGTGGGGTCGAACGTCCCCGCAGATGGGTATACATCCTCTTGTCGATTTGCACTCCGAGTCAGTGTTCCGACAACTGTTCCCGGCGGGATGTCGTAACCAAAGACGTTAAGACCCGTGCCTGGAACAACGCGGGGAAGGTATGCTATAACGGCCGAGCCATACAGACGCAGCGCTGGTGGTTTATCGTTTCAAAAGATCCAGTCAAGATTCATTAGACTGAACTCACACTCCTGCAGGACAGCTGTCAAGTAAGGTAGCGAATTCAACGTCTGAATGTCAGGTATGGTCTCGGAGTCAGGCATGACGGCGTCCAGTTCCGTTTGAAGCTTTTTCAGGACTTCTGGTTGCCGAGCCACACTCCAAAGAACATATGAGATGATTGTAGCGGTGCAGTTTACGCCAGCCAAGCTGTCCGTCATCAGCAGCCCGTAATGTATAAGCTTCGTCTTACAACTCACAAATGGTCCCCCGTTTCTGCAACTTTGGTATCTTCAGGTAAAACAGTGCTCTCTGCGAGCCTAGAAACCAGAGGCTTGCGATACGAGCCGTCAGACATCCCCATTTCCATATTCTTGTATGCTTGCTGCATCCGTCCGCGAATGAACTGCGTGACAATGGAACATTGAATGAGCGTGCAAGATCGTTGAGTGAGGGATAGGAACTTGACCCACGTCTGTGTAGGACTCGGGTGCTGTGATTACCTTCTGCCAAGGAGGATACGGAATACGACACAATAGCGCCCATATCCATGGATGGCAATTATATTGCTGCTGCAATGTTAATATACTATGCCGATTACACAACTATGCGGAGACTTTACCAGCAGCTGGGATAATAGAACGTCACGAACGGTGGCCGTTATTGGATAGACCTCCCGATTCGCCCAGGCATTCACGGCCTCGCCCTTGAGCTCAAAGACAACCCGAAGCATGATATCGGTCTGAGCGGAGGTTAGGTGAAGGCGGCATACGTCCCGAGGCTCAGACTCGGACTGACCAAAAGGTGCCGAAACATCCTCATGCAGTCAAAGGACTCATGGCCTTCAAAGTCGAGCAGGTTGCGCATCAGTTCATTCGTTGTGTCTCGCATCTCCGGTTGGAATTTATCTGAGAAACAGGGTTTACCATCACGTGTATCAACGTTGGAAGGACGGCTCACCGAGGTTACTGGAGATGTAGTGAGGAGCCTGGACTCTGCGGATAACCGCATGTTCTGCAGAACCTCTGTATGCAGATCAGTATCCTGGCAACATAACAAAAATGGACACATTTAGCCAGGCCTACAGTGTACAGAAGGCCGTATCGATGCCGTTGATCCTGAACATTTTGTACCAATCGCCTTTGTCAAATTTAGCCTTTCCGTAGATCAGCTTCGTAGTGTCTCCGTCGACAAACACGACCCTATTCGGCGCAATGCGCACGATCGGCCCATACTTCTTCACGAGGGAGTGAATGGCGAAAGTTTGTTGCAGTTCGGAAGAGAAGGGCCGGAGCCAGAGGTGAGAGATTGCAGCATACCAGGGTCCCGGGATTGAACGCAAGGGATGAAAATAAAGTCGGTAGATGCATATAGCGACGGCATAGGCCGCCGGGCATAAGAGCAGCAGTGGACTGTAGGTGTTCAGCATCGCCAGAGAAAGTTCCCTGGAGGTCAAGATAGCAGCGCAGAGGCAACCGACTAGGCCTGGGGTATCGAGTGTATATAAGACTCACTTTAGAGATACGAAGAGATAGAAGAAGTCTTGGAAGTCACGCTAGGAGTTCTCCGTATTCCAATCGGCATAATGTCCGGTCAGATGTGCGCGTTTCCCAAGCGTCTCTTTCTGCTATCTGGCTTCGCGAGCCCAATATTGGTCTGCGCAACTCACACGCGGTGGAGCAAGCCATGTCAAACGTGGTTTGTAGATAAGAGGGACAGAAAGTGTGACATACAATGTGATGTGGTACAACAGTTGGAAAAAAGTGCAACTCACAAGTATCTCACTGTCGCTCATGAGCAAGAGCAAGAACGACTTGTTGACTTGCAAATCGCTCCTTGCTTCCTCCCACCACCTTCCCCTTTAGGCGCCCCGCGTCTAAGGCGGTGGGCATCGTCGTTTCGCGACGACGACGGCCCATCTACACTCCTGATCCCTCTAATTCCAACACTCCCCGGAAGCCACCCCACGACGACAGGTCCCTTG
>SFCI01001021.1:0-12209 GCA_004681135.1 Hericium alpestre | reverse complement strand
AACATGCTAGCATGAAATTCATATCAATGTCACCATCACAGGCCCTTGCACGAAAGCGCAAAGTGGTCACAGGTCACAGGGCTCCGTCCTCAGTGAGAAATGGTCGAAATGGTACAGTATTCTTTGTCTAGCACTCCAATCATATACCGGAACCTTTTTTCTCATTGTGAATGATCATTTCTTATGCTTCTAACATGTTGTATTATCCTGACTTGTCTTTGAATTAGATGGGGCAAGAAGTTACAGCTTGAAGAGCCAATATCGTGACTAGTCACAGCACTGGTGACTTGAATCACACCCTCCCATTTCTCGACAACTTGTCGACTCACACTAACGTGCAAGAAATTAGGCATGCTACCAAGCCTGCAGTTTAACAATGGTGGGGAGCATGACTTCAGCATCCCATGAAGTAATTGGTGAGTTTGAGAGGGGTAGACTAACAGCTTCTTCCCCAAGCATGCCTTTGTAGGCAGCGCCAACCTCGCAAAACCCATGCACTGTGCATGCCATGTTCCCCTAGCAACCTGCCTGGTGCCAATTTCATTTCCCCTCTATGCTCACATTCAAGCTTTCCAAGTGCAATATTGCATAGGCAGAACACTTGCAGGAAGATCTCCAACAGGATCTGCCGAGGTGTGCCTTCCAGACACGCATCTGCAGCATCCAGCACTTCTTTTGGCCTCCAACATTGCCAACGATCTGGTGCAGCATTGTAGCCCCCACCATCTGCGGCCACCCATGCTGTGGCTCCACAGTGAAAATGGGGCTGGAGCAGGGCAGGGGCATGTGTGAGCCAGGGTGCGAGAAGTAGTCACTGCTCAGCATGCGCATGCAGCTGGCGATGAAGTGGAGCACGGGCAGCACGAGCGCATCTGACAGGATCAACGAGTCAGCATGCTTGGGCTTGCTGGCAAGGGCATAGTGATGATGATGAGGCCCATGTTGCTCCTGCTGTTCGCTTGGGATCTGCTGGTCTGTAAGTTCATGGCTTATGCCCATGAGGTGTCCCCCGGCACCGCCCTGCCTGTCGCATGCTCGTGGCTAAGAACTGTGCCCTTTTTTTAAATCGGCCTGTAGTTGACTTGAAGACGGAGGACAGCAGTTGGGGAACATGCACGGGGCCACGTGGCTGGCCTCGACACATATACACAGCTACTTGTACACCTTACCTGTCCAGTGTTCTGTCATCCAGTAAGCAGCTTCAATAGATGGATGTAATATGTAGCTCTAAGGATTCAATGGTGCAAAGATGCACAGAATATAGTACCCACGTATTTTTTGAGTTACAGTATCTGTAGACATGTTGTGCCCAAACTTTTCAAAAGCCTTTAGCACCCATGAGAACTGCCTAGTAGCATAAGGAAAGCCATTTTGTAACAGTTGTGTCTTCGTCAAGACAAGCAAGGTTTATGCCGACGCAGTCGGCGCTTCCCTAGTAAGTGTAGGGAGGTCTGTACATACATGTCGCCTCGTGTATATACAAAATCTGTACACATCCAAATTAGAAAGGTCACAAATTTTGTATACATGTGTTGAGGTTAGGTCTCAGGAGTGGATGGTGTGTTTGAAAGCACCATGCATGGTGCATGGATCCGAAGAATATTAGGATCTGTGCACTGCCTTGATTTTTTGGCAGGGAGAACTTGACATGGTGGTCTAAGCGACCAAGAAGCAGTGCTGGATCCAGGGTATCTCAGTGCATCTCAGTCAGCCAGTCACATCTATCATAGTGCTCAAGCACGTACCATCTTGCCAGTGTCTTCCCATTTGTGATCATAAGGTACTCACCCAGTACGAGGGCAAGGCTCAGGTTGTGTATGAGGGGCTGCTGCCCAATGACAGATTCGAGCATCTTTGCCAAGTATCCCATGGCGTATTCAATGCTGCCATGATTGTGGTGCACATTCGAGCCAGGCAGGCAATGTATAGTGATGCCTGGTCTTTGTTGCACAGGAGATGTCGATGTTCACATTGAGCAGGAGCATCTCCTCCCTCACAGTTCAGAGCTTGTTCTTGCTAATGTGCCATTGTCACAGATCACTCCATTTCTCTCCGCCTTCTTCTCTGCCATCAAGGCATCATGTCGGTCATGTGCTCCAGCTGCCCCATCACATGTTCACTTCCTCACATGACCTGGGGCCATCCTTCANCCATGCCCTTGTTCCCCTTTGGGACATCCTATTGTTCTCCATTTGGCCACCATTGTTCTCACTCTATTGTTCGACCCATTATGGTGTCCATTGTTCTTTTCCCATTGTCGTCCCAGTACTTATAGGCTCCCTGTCACTCATCTATTTCCCTAGATTGTCCATTTTGTCTGTACTGTACTGTACCTCCAATACAGGTCACTGCACTGCTTGTCGCTTTCTGCTCTCTCACTCCCATCATCGCTGGTGACTTGGGTGGTTCTCTGCTGTCTATGACCGAGTCTTGACAGCACCCCATGCTCCTTCATTCTCCAATCCTCATCCACAGACATATGCAGTGGCAAATGCTTCATTCCCAGGCCAGCCAGGAAGCCTAGTGCTCCAATACCCGTCGCAACCTTCCATATAACCTGCAACGAGAGCGCAAACACCTGCCTTACCTCATCCTTAAGGGGCTGTGGAAGATTTGAGATCTTGGGGATGCTCGCATAGGTGATCTCGGTGCCTTGCGGGAATCGCACAGCGTAGTCTGGTGGAAGATGTTTCTGGAGCTGGTTCTACAGAATGCTCCCACCGATTGTAATGCCCCAGATCTGCAAAGTTCAATCATAATCAATCAAAAGGCCCTGGGTATCGGTCTTCAATGATTCGAGACACGTACCATAGCAAACTGACGACAGAAGTAGAAAAATGCGAGAGTACGTGCATTCTCGGAGATGAGAACTGGCACGAGGACAGGAAAGCACATCACCATCCAGAGGATTCCTCCTCTGCATCCAATGAAGACCTGATAGCCAACTGCTTTGTCGACATTGGTGTCGGCCTCTACTGTGCTTAGCAGGCTGGTGCCAATCATAAACAGTGCCCAACCAATCCAGATTTGCGGCCGATAATGATTCGTCTTGGTCACGAGGATGCCAGTGACGAAGCTCAGCGGCGCCATCGTGAACGCGACACTAAAGACATCTATGCCTGAACGGGTCGGGGAAGCGTCCTTGCAGGCTTGGAAATATACAGGGGCATAGTCTACACAAGCGATGAGCACGCAGACAACGAAGGATGTGGAGGACATACATATGAGACTGAGGAAAATTATGGGGGTAATAAAGATTTGAATGTACCCAGACAATCCAGTTCGTGTAGACATCAAGATAAACAGAACCTACGCACATACATGGGTCAGTCAGATTTTTTGCACATACTGAACAAAGACATACCATCGGGGACTTTGCAAATCTCCATTCATAAGTAAGAAAGGCTCCGAGACCTGCAAGGCCTAGAAGTAGAGGTGTGAGGATTGTAGCTGAACTCCAGGAGTACTGGATGCCTCCCCACATCATTAAAGCGATGACGACTGATGTCGTCAAGGTGATGACCAAGACATTACTGCTGGAAGACTAAGGTCAGCGAGAGCATAAAGTCAAGACAAACTGATACTTGCAACCAGTCCATGCAGCAGAGTTTCTCGAATACTTCTCCTGACGGTGTTCTCATGTCGAGAAATAATGTTACCAGCCCTGCTGCAACTGTGCAGATCGGTATGTTTAGGTCTGTGTTCGATTTAGTACACCTTACGTATTGGAGGCTATGAACAACTCACAGAACAATCATCTCCATTGGCCGTGCTTGGCCAGGGAGCCACTGATGATGGGTCCAATACCACTCGCTGCAGCCCAAGCTCTGCGCCATAGTCAAGATCAGAACACGTTCACAATGGTATTTGTCAGTGGACTCACATCGCGATCAATCCAGTGAACGTGCCATGCTCCCGGAGAGTCACAAGGTCGAACAGAATAATCAGCGACAGAGATGCAATACCTTCGCCTCCCAGGCCCTGTATGGCTAGCATCACACCCATCAGTGGGACGCATTTGAATGGATAGCAAATTGTGCTTACTCCTTCCTGCAATCAAAAAGTTCAAGCTCGTCGCTGCTCTGCACAGGATGCTGCCCAGTGTGAAGAAGAACAACGATCCAAGCATGACGAGCTTTCAGCCAAAAACCTATATACGGAATCACATGTCAGCAACAAGGCACACTCAGGGACAAAAGAGACGAACCTGAGCCAGTCTGCTGGTGAATGGGAGGAATGCCGTCGATGCAAGAGCATAAGCGGAGCCAACCCAAACGAACTGTTCTCTGTGAAGTTCATTTAAGATGTGTGGAAGAGCCGTCCCGACAGATGACTGAGCAGTTTGCAAAGATGATTGTGAGCATTAGTAAAATAATATGTTCAGGCTAACGAGTTCCAGTGAAACCAGGAATGAGGAGATACATATTGAGAGGATGATCATCCAGAAACGCCAATCCCATGCTGGTGCCTTCTGAGCCTGCACGACAGAATTGCTCGATTCGACGGGGGCTTCTGCCATAAGTGGTGCTGGATAAGGGTATTAAAAGCAATTAGGGAATTACGGTCCAAGGTATTCATGAGCATCGTAGTGATGAAGAAGTGTGTTGTTGATAGGTAGCAAGGCCGAGGCGAGAATATCGTTCTGTCAATCTGGACAAGACTTGTTATAGGGCAGAATATCTGGAAACCCCAAACATAGTCAAGCATAGAGCTGCTTGAGCACGCCTGCAGGTGTATGAGACATGTGGCAGTTCATTTGCGTTGGAAATGGTTGAAACAAAAGATTGCTACTTCGATGTTATCAACCACCATAAGGTCCGTATGGTTAGAAGCTTCTTCAGATATGGAATGGTTCAGGCACTTGTCAATACAATAGAAATAGAATAGAGGGTTGTCTTTCACAGAGATGAGCCATGGAGGATCTAGCACAGGCTATCGTCCGAGACAATCAGCAGAGCAATGATGCACAGCTAAGAAGCTGCCATGTGCATCTGAGCATGCCGGGTTACCGACCCTTGTTTCCCATGATTCCCGAGGTGAAGGAAGTTGATGCTCTTGACAGGCGCAGTCTGTTGGTCCAGGATGCACAGCAAGCTAGATCACCATACCTGCGCTGGCACGAAAGGAGCCGGACAATGTTGTGATGTGAATCTTGCAATGTGAATCGATGCACAGCTTTCGATGAAACAGATCCATGTACCGTTGTCGAGCCTTGAATTGAAGAGCAGCTGTACCATCGATCAGACATCAACAGACAGAAATCATGCTTCTCCTCGAAGAAAAATAAATTCTCAGCCTGCACTCAACGACAATTGAAAGAGACCAGGATTTGAAAGATCAGAAAGTGAGCTGCGGCCGTCAAGTCTCGTCTGAAAAAGGCGTGTACCATCTCAATCCAACGAAAATCGAACTCCATCTCTGAATGCTGCTAGTCTTCATTGCTAGCTGACCTCGGTAAGGAAAATTGTCATTCCTTATTAGACCTGAATATGACCTCGCTCAATCATGAATCAGTGTTAGCCGTGGCAGGGTTTTGGATAGGATGGTTCTCTGCTCTTCGCTAATGGCAGTGCCCAACTACCATGCCATCTCCAGTTTCACTTCGTCCCATTGTGGTCGACTTGCCCTAGATGTAGAAATAGATGGATGATGTACGATTAGAGAGCATCCATCGCAATCTCATCTTGCATCAGTACCAGACTGTCGATACGGTACTAGCTCGATTAACAGCTCATCAGAACAAGATCTACGGGCGTAGATGCCCTATGTCTGTCCCCGTATAGGTGCACTAAGCTTCCTCCACAAGAGGCTAAGAACCCATATCCTCGGTAGCCACATGAACCAGTAGAATGTTGTCGAGTTCGTGCCAGTGAAAACTTCAAATGGCGGCCTCGATTTCAGAGCTTTGTTGACTACTTGTCACGTGAAATTGTCCGTTGGCATTGCCTCCGTTTGGCTCAGCAAGATCCTGGCTAGGATGTTGGGCAAATAGCGGCTGTAGAGTGAATCCTCGGGAAGGCAGAACCATGTGAGATAGTTGTCCATGAAGTTGGACTTGACGCCGCCGGGCATCACGAGCATGACGTCGATGTTGAATGGTCTGCATTCCATCTGCAGGGTCTGTGTTATGGAATGCGTGGCAGCCTTGGTTGCTGAGTAGATGCCAGACCAAGGCGTTGGCCTAGAGACGGTATGTGTGAGATGGGAACTCAAAGATTCAAACTGAAGACTTACACATTTCCTGCTATCGAGCCGATAGTGATGAGAAGCCCTTGTTTACGAGATGCCATGTGGGGCAGAACTGCTTTGCAGATGCAAATAACAGAGATCGTATTCATCTCGAAGGCAGCTTGAACATCCTCAATGGAAATATCCACCGTAGGGCCTGATCTTGTGGTTAGAGCCGAGAAGCAGGATGGCGAGTCAGGATATTCACCATGAGCTGCTATCCCAGCATTATTCACCACAATGTTGATCTTTTCCTCCTTGGCCAGGATCGTCTCAACAACTCTTCAAATGTCTTCATCGCTGTTGACATCAAGAGACAACGTCTCAATACCGGAGTATGAGAAGCCCTTCATCTTTTCTACTGAGCAGGCTGTAGCGTAAACCTTCACGCCTCGTGCGGCGAACTGCTTGCAACTGCACGGGATACTTCATGATCGAGATACTTGAGAATGATAGAAGTTGACTCGCAGATGAAATCCTATGCCACCAGTCGAGCAACCAGTGATCAGCATGACTTTCGTAGACATGGTCGCAGCTCAGAGTCTTGAACAACAAGCGTAGGAAAGCTTAGAGTGACTCTTTCTCCAGGGTACCAGATGGCAAGGCAGAGATAGTCCTCTGTGACAGCCTGTAGCTTGCCAGAGACTGATTAGAAAGAACCCGCGAGTTTATGACTCACACACGTGAAGTCTGTGGACAAAGGTGGCATGAGGATCAGGCATGTCGATGAATGGAGGGCCTAGCATAAGTACTGTACCTGTGCGAGTGCCACGCCCTCAATGGAAGGTTATAACTCCCGAACTTGGAAGAGTAAGTCAGTGTAATCATGTCCAAGTGCCGGTAAGCCAAGTTCTAATCGTGCAAGTTCTATCAGCACATCTGTCAATGAGCGAAGAACCCCTCGACGTGGTGGTAATCGCACTTCTGGACTTGAATAAGTATTGTTGAACTGATTGTTGAACTTCTGACCAGTAGGTGCACAAGATGGAGATCAAGTNGACGAAGAGGCNTTCCGGGACCTGGTAAGCCCCGGGTCCAGCNGGCCGGGTCCTTCNGCAACAGTGTTCNACAGAATCAACAAGANNTGTATTTTATAGAGAATCCTACAGTCAACATATACAAAGNGGATACTTGNATCGAAGTGAATTACTAGCNAACNAATCGTACAACATAATTTTTCAGAACTCNATNGTTNGCTCCATGAACAGAGAGAGACCTGTCGGCTCGATCATCGGTGACCTGTCTGCACAGCGACTTCAAAACATATAAGTGGCGANGGCATGTCCNATAGCATATGGCATGATGGATACACNGGAACCTAGAGCCGATGGTCAGGAACCCTGTATAATGAACTTCAGATGTACTGTAGATCNAGAGGCAATAAGCACNAAGGCTACGCACAACATTAGACACAAATACAGTCCATCACGTCTTGGACACCTCTTTTGTTTCAACCTNNGNACNCAGAGGTGTGATGAGGACNGTATCCCACTTCTCGTGANGANCTTTGACNGTCGAGACTTTATGAGCCAGNGAGGCCAGCNTCAGCGCANCCTCGNGGTCATGGGTATCCNNNNTTNAGCNTGTCTTCTCNGCTNGCTGANAATGATCCCCAGACCTGGCCGGGCTTNNCATGNGTATGNACCCCNNATGTCACCTACATCGATGGTCAGAACCCATGTGATCTGGAGACGTGGCCAAGNCANNACTCACCTGNCCTTGCATNTGTCCNTGGCTCACNAAAAGCANNTGTTCCCTGGCATCAAGNGNNCCAGCAACTGTGNATAAGTTNGAATNNAATNAANNGAGCTGCANNANAGTCATCGATAGGTCGCATATNGCTCACCNAANATCANGTCCGCCTTCNTGATACCNTGTTCATGGNCGTAAATTCGGANGATATCATCNNCNTAGTTCNGAAGCCAGAGCTTNGGGTGCTCCAGGTTCTTGATATACTTATGATTTGCCTTNTCCGTNTAGAGATGGGCAGTCTCNNTGTTTGCCTGAACNTCAAANGCATCCNGNTGCNNNGAGCTGATCGANAAGGNANNNGAGACANTCCGAACNTNAGANAGAAGGAGNCCNTACTCNGNATATCCCANGNTCCAGTCNAGAGCAAGATGATCNTGAGCATGATGGAGNCCACGGTGTACTGCTNTGAACCTGTTCTGCTTGTNGTGTCNCTGTTTNATACTTCNGTACTCTGACANNCTCTTGATGTAGCTCGCNTGCCNNCNTGAAGACTCAAGNGGCTCGAAGGCATTGAACANNNTGACGAACCGCCCTTGNGGNTTNGATAAGTAGCCCACCGNNCNGAGTNCGANAGGCGANGGCATCCACAAGGGAAGGTTGACTAGATAACAATAAGTCGATGAAAGGCAGAAAAGAGAACNATACATATGCCCAGCATGAAACTCGTGCTTGAGGTGTGTTCNGTATTGCTCCTCATCAGCTTCTTCCCCGGTCGCAATTGTCANGATGGNNNGTGGNNCTGATCGAGAAGTAGCAACAGGTGCGGCTTCATTCTTCGAAGGAGTGCTGCTTGCCGCCATCGAGCACTCGGAGCATGGCTTCTTGGAAGGTATCTCAGGCTCGGGCATACAGAAAGGGATACGTGGCAGGCCAGGCGGGATCTGGTGACTTGGGTGTCTGTCTTCATCTGCATGGGACTGGGTATGGTCATCTAGCATATGTTTGAGGATATGGACTGGAACAGTTGCCTGTGATAGAGTTAGCTTACAGGAGCTAAAGCGCGAACAACACATCTTACCACAAACATTGCGAACACGTCCTTCAGGTTTTTCTTGCATGTCTCTCGGCGAGACTTAGTGTCCTTCCGGCTAAAGACACGATGAGTCCGGGACTGACGGGCATGCTCATTGAAGGCAGTGTAGATATCTTTGAGCACCCTAGGAAATGGATCAACATGATGAGTAAAACAAAATTATTAACTTCGAGAATTGAGTCGTGTAACTGACTGCATCACGTTTGAGGTGGGAGATTTCAAGTCCTCGCAGACTCTTTCACCTGCAGCGAGCACTACCTCCCGCAAAAACTCGACTATCATCGCGCATTCCCGAAGACTCTGATCCCAATGGTGATCGTTGTCCTTGAACCATAGCAAGATAAGCCTTAGTTACAGGACAAGGAGGCCAGCACTCACCGAGACTTCCTTGTAGACCTCGTATATATGAAGGAGTGTCTCACCAACTGCCTGTAGGCCGGGTACTGGGGCCAGCTGCAACAGGTCGACGCTGACGGAGAGTACTTTGTAGCCTGTCACGGTGCCATGACCAAGAACGGACACAGCGGCATATAACAGACACTTAATGCGCAATTAGTATAATAAGCAGGGGTGTCATAAGTGATACAACCGCACCTGTCCAAGTGAAAGATGTCCATATACCACATTAGCACGAGCGAAGAACCTAGAGATATCACCCACATGCACGAGGGTGGGCCCGACGATAGTAACGATAGCACTTGTGTTGCTGGAACTTTGTGCACCATGGAGAATATTATGTGAATGTTCAGTTGCAACTGGCATGGTGTAGGTAGAGAGAGAAATTCTGATAAACAATTGCTCGCCAATGAGAATAGGCTGAAATCGGCGAAGTGAACATGACAAACCTTGGTTCATATCGAGTGATGCTGGGGATGTTGAGTAGCAGTACTACTGCACCCACTTTGGCTTATATACACTCTCCAGCATCCTCGCCCTCATTTCAAGAGGATATCTATCAAAAACCCTACGAAAAGTCTTCAGCCTCGTGGCCAAGTGCTATGGCGCGGGTCCGTGCCATCCTCAGAATAGTTGGTGTTTCGGATAGGGCCTGTATGCCTCGCCCATACCACATTGCGTTAATGAGATGGAGAGAAACCATTCGCCGTTCAGCGAAGGAACAGCGATTCCGAGCAACGAGTCCAAGCCATGATTGAAGTCAGAGTCGGAGTCAGTTGAAGTTCAACTTGAAGAAATGAAGACTACAGATTATGTCAGCTTCCTTATTACTGTACTTTCTTCAGGTAGCTTCGAATTCGTCCTCCTGGTCGTCTTCAACATTGTTCTGTCTCTCAATATTGCAGCGTCCATATTCCGCGCTTTGCTCACGCTGTATAAAGGCATGTGCAATTCTTACATTTAGAGCTATCCAGATACCAAAATCATCTACTTCGTTCCCGACTCAGGGTCTTCTTTTCGGCATCTAGCAAGCATTTGGTAAGCCTGATCTTCAGCTCGAGGACAGTCGGCAACCCTTGCTTACTTTCACCACGTTTCTGCCATGAAATTAATCACCATTCACTGCATCCCCGGATCGTCCTCTCATGATGACGCTTCGAGCCTTCGCCGGTTCCGTGGCGTATCCCCCGCGATTCGCGGATCCAGAAATGCACCAGATGGAGGTCATGACGAGGCATGAGGACGAGCGACATGAAAGGTACCGTGATGTCGTTCCCTAATGATCTCATATCCCACCTTCATTCTACTGCGGTGATCGCTCTACATCAGGGCCGTCGACGGCTCGCTGTGTTCGCGTGTCTACAGCTTTTGGAGCTCTCTGTGTTCTGTCGTCGTGTTGTCTCTATGATTTGCGGCGTTAGGTACTCGGTTCGGGTGCGGAAAGCCGCCGCCCATGCGTTCGCCACGGATGGCTGTCCACCTTCCATGGTCCTCGCCTCTTTGACACACCTGTCATCGCGTCGTGGCCAGACCGATCAAGATCTTGTGTTGACCACTGGTTCTGAACGGACGCGGTATCTTATTCTTCGGTGCGTGAACTGAACTCTCCTTCTGAAGATACTGCAGATCCCAGCCTCTACGGTGCTTCAACCGCGCTTCGGCCCTAAAAATCAAAGTGATTGCTGTGGTCTGGCCTGCATGTCGTGGCAAGAGATATCTTGATTCGAACTGCTGCGGAGGGACCCACGCTCACTGCACGAGGCTGCGGTCCATGTTCACTCTCAGCATAACTGGTGGGACATAGATTTCTAGAATCCGGCATCCCTGACCAGCGCCAAAAACCATGTGGTGGGCTGTTCTGTTCTACGGCATTCAAGCCGCATCACGTCTGCAACCGTCAAAGTCTGGAGGTGAGGTCATTACGTCGGAGTCATATCTTTTCCGTGTTTTTTCCGAACTCCACGTTGACAACACGCGATGATGGCAAAGTAGCACGGCAATTCCGCACGGTCGGGCTGTGCGGTGCGCGGAACGCCATTGGGCTGTACGAAGGAACAGTGGTCCCAGTATATGGCTTCCGGGCTAGTCATCTCTGCCGCGAAAATTCGCCTGGAGGCGCGTCTGTATATATATTTTTTCTCCATGACCATGGCTCTGAAATGCCTTCTTCCATCGACACAGGTATCTACACCTCTAATCGAGGAGAAAACGTTTCGTCCCGCACAGGTGTGCAATATTCACTTCAGTTCTTCTGATCATGCTGAACAGAGCTGCGTATCTAGTTCACGTTCCCTACAGTCCCTGCCTTTGACTCCACTTGGACTCGCTCCAACGACAGCAGTGCAGTGCCTCTAGATCGAAAGCATAGTTCTTATCGCCCGCAGGCGTTCGTACTGACGGAGGCTGGCATGCTGCCTGTCGTACCTTGGTCTGCAAGTACCTCAACGCACAATGCGTGCGTCAATACCGTTATGGCGCTGGCCACGTTTGGACAGACAACCATGACGGGTTGTAAGCAAGAGCACAGCAAAGACAGACAGCGCATATCTTTCGCGGAGGCTCCAAAATGGAGGTAGCCTGGTCTGCGTTGTCTATTCCTTTTGAGTAAATGTATCTTCATCTTCTTGCTGGATATGAGCACATGCTTGCTTTCCATTCTGCGCACACGGCGGAACTCAGACGACTGAAATTGCTAATAACAATAGCGACGTCAATGCCAAAGTAGAGCAGCTGGCGCAGCTCCAAAAACATGTGATGAGTTGATAGCAGAGGCTAGAGGATACAGAGATAATGCGAGAAA
>SFCI01001020.1:0-12228 GCA_004681135.1 Hericium alpestre | reverse complement strand
GCCCTGATTGGAGCGCGTGCGGCGCGCGGGCGACGCTCCGAAGAAGTCGTCGATGGGGTTCGTGAGCTCCTCCTTCTCGTCGGTTATGGGGGAGAGAATGCGGGGCGTTTGGGTGAAGGCACGGGGCGGGAGTGCGAAGAGGGAGGTGGAGATGGATGGCGTGTCGAGGGTCGTGTAGGTGCCTACGATGGACTGGGGTGCTTGTGCCTCGATGTCGATGGGGTGGGATGCAGAGGGCTTAGACCAGAAGCCGAAGATAGTGCGGAAGGCCATTTCGTGTTGTGAGAGGATGCGAGACTGGTGAAGTGGCTCGGAGGAGGAGTGCGGAAGTGCTGGAGGCGGGGCGAGAATGCTGATGGGACTTCATGATGAGGGGCTGCTTAAAAGACATGGCATCCAGCTTCGCGAAGACTTCGGGAAGTGGCGAAGGAAGTGGCGGTCGTCACAAAAGCGTGCGCCTGCATGGGACCTACAAGCCTAGCCGACGGATGGTCGCTGATGGTCGTTGTGGGTGTTGCTGTGCGCTTATTGTACTTGCCATATCCGGAACAATGGTGGGCGCGCGTTTACTGGACCCACACGCCAAGCGCGCTCAAACAATCAATCAAGCGCCCACAATCACATTTGCCTCCGGGCTGCTGCACGCGAGCCTGCCAGCGCGGAGTATACCCTGCAGCGTATCGTGCATATCAAGTCGCCCGGCAACATAGACAAGGCAGAATGGAAGAAATCGGGTTCCAAAAAAATCAGGCCCAGCATCGCGACTCGCGAGGAGGGGCCGCAGCCATGCAAGTTGCAATGATGGCACGACGAGATCGTGGAAGAATGGAGATCGCGCATGGTGATGACAGGTAGAAAGACAGAAGGCTCGAATCTGGGAGCAGTTCTCCAGATGTACGGAAGGGAGTACGGTGCGTTGTCTCTATCACCTTTGAAGCAATGAGGAGACTCTGGTAGTGGGAAGACGCAGGATGCTGTGAGCGTGCCGACGCGTACCGATACATCAACGAAACAACGCGAACCAAATAACTGCACATTAAGCGAGCAGTGAAAACCCGAGTTGCGGAAAGGTAAACGAGACTAAAACACGTTCGTATACTTGAATGTGGACTTCGATAGCATCGGGAAGACTGAAATAAGCAAGCACGCAGTGAGCGACATAAATAAATGAGAGAGGACCAGGCAGACCACGCACCCGAGAACGAGCAGCCCGAGCAGAAAAGTACGCAGGCAGTGCCTATGTATTAAGGAAGGTCTTTAAAGTCAGGAGCAACAGGAATGCAGGAGAGTAGAGATAGGCCATGCACGGCAACGAACACAAGGCTCGCGCGGCGAGGCAATGTGAGTCAGGTGGAACGAGCCAAATGTCCAGATGGCGTGCCTGGAGCGATGTAACATGAGAAACCGGAGTAGAGCCAGGGACATAGACAAACCAGAAGAGCCACAAGCGGGAGTCAAATGGCATTGAGAAGGGAGGGATATATAATCGCGTTCTCCACAAGGGAAGCGACGACGAAGTCTAAAGGAGGGGAAAAGTTTCACGAAGAAACCATGGGCAAAAATTAGACCAATCGCCACTAGGGCGGGCTGTAGTAGAGTGATGACCATTCATCGACTCAGATCCAATCCTTGTGGACTGGAGTCGTCAAGGAGTGGTTGGGATCTGCGAGGTGCAACTCAATTGTATTGAGGCGGATGTTGAGCAACGCACCTGCAAGCGTTGAGCAGTGCGGTGGTGTGACGGTGGTTTAATGAACTGCTGGGTTTGATAGATAACGGCCTTCGAGAGAGAAATCGATTCTGTTTGATATGAGATGAGTCGGTGAAGCTTCGGTGGGCCGGACAGAAACCAGAGTTAGCCCCAGCCCCAACCAAGGGAGATAAGCTGGACTGAGCAGGGATGTACCGTTGGATGCAGTTTGATTAGCGAGAACGAAGCGAGGACAAGAGTCAGCAAGACGGTGGAGTGCCGTGAGCATGAAAGCAGGGAGCAGTAGAGACGAACGAGCGCAGAGCAAGCAAACTAGATGCGAAGAAAGTGAGGAACACAAGATAGCAGAAGAGCAGAGGCGGGTGACGCACGACAGTGCAGGACAGAGAACTCGAGGCAAAGCGAGACGATGGACGACGGAAGATCGGGAGGTCGAAAAGCTTAATCAAGAAAACAAAGGTCTGAACAGCGCAGCTGAGGAGTGGAGCGGCAGAAGACAGAGAAAAGCGAGAGACTTGGGCAACAGTAAGCAGGTTGGGATCTGCAGGGATACTTCAGATGTACTCTATTAGGGCGAGTGTCGAAGGGCGCACCTGGAGTAGCCGTGCGAAGGAGTGGCGGCAGGTATCGCGTTCTCCAGAGATATAACGAAGACGATTCACGGGGAAATGTTTCACGAAGAAACAGGGTGCCAAAAATTGGACGTGTCATCGACAGGAACTCGGAAGCCCCGGTGTACGACACGTCGCAGCGAGGTCAAGTGAAGACTTGGGCATCGCTCGTGAGGGCAGTCGCCATCCTCAAATGGGTCCTATGAAGGATAAATGAGCGCGTTAAGGCAGGGATAAACGACGCATCTGCAACCCTTCGCACGCGCGGGTGCGCGGCGATGAGACTTTGAGTTTGATAGCGATATGCGAGCAAGCCTTTGATCTGGAGAAGTGAAGATAGATAAGTGAAAGCCAGGCATAGGGAAGCAGTAAGAAGCGGAGAGTGAGCCAACACAGCGGAGGCAAAACAAGCCAGATTGGACCAGTGAAAGCAGAATTTGATAGCAAGATGAAATGTGCAGGACGAGGAAAGCAAGATCAGAGAGTTGACGGACCGGGCTCGCATTTTGTAGGTTTAGCAAGTCCAAGATCAGGAACAAAACAGGATAGCAGGAGAGCTGAGATGAGCGACAGATGACGACGGAAGCAAACACGATAAGAGCAATAAATGACAGTCAAAGTGAGCAGAACAAGAAAAGAGGGCAGAGCAAAGGTAGGAACAGCGAACATTTCAAACAGCGGCCGATGTTGAATGGGCGTGACAGTGACGACAGCCTTTTGCAGGGCAGAACAGATGCGGAAACATAGGCAGAACATTGAAAGGTTGAAGCGATGGATGCAGAGCAAAGAGCAGAAAAAAGCAGATAGAAGACGGAACGCACAGAGAAGAAGCGAATAATAGACCATGCGAGAAGGCAACATCGAAGTTGAAAGAGAGAAGGCCGACGACAAGACTTGATATGAATCCACAAGCTTTGAGGGAATGACAAACAAGTTGGAAAGCACGAGCGTGAGCGAGGAAGAAAACTGAAGCGAGAGCAACGGGGAAAGGAAAGGGAACGACGAACGGAAAAGAGAGGAACTTGTGAAGGATAGGAAGAGGGAAGGGCAGCGAATGAAGGAGCTCACCCCGCCTCCCTTATAACTGCGGAGGACAAAAGAACAACAACGACAATACTAGACGGCGGCCTTTGATCGAGTCCACGTCCACGTGGCTCCGATAGTCCAACACGTGTAAAATACAAGGACAACGACGACGTGCATTGTGGTTGGAGTCAAAGCGTTATATAGGCGCCGGACAGAATATTGTTGTTAGCGCTTCTCCTGGCTCATCTCTTAATGCACGCAGGTCCTGCATAATCCTTTGCATCAAGCAGAAGCCACTTGAAAGAAGTGAACCATGGTGCAGAAGACGTACCATTTGCTAGCGAGCACCTACTACGTGGTAGCTCGATGCGTCAGAACGGAAGACACCTTTGAGCGGAATGCGAGTCAGAAAAGCGTGGACATCGGATCTGGCCCGATAACGACAAGGAGTCTATTGTTCAAAAAACGTGATTTGGAGCATCGATAATGCCTGCCGGAATACCTCACAGTCCACGACGCATGCGCAACTTAGTGATAATGGATTAGGAGAGACGGTCTTCTCATTGCCATGGTCAATGATCTTCTACCACGGTGGTTTCGTCTATGACATCCTCATCTGCAGTACCGGGCATAGGATCGGACCGGGCGTCCATGCAAAGGGATGGCGAGGAGCTTGAAAACCAGAGAAAATTCACGTTGGCCGATCGGTCTGGGATGGAAAGCGCCCACGTGAGAGAATACTGCGCATTGGTATTCAGAAGTTAGTTGGGTATATCGTCACAAGTGGCCGCAACTAACGTGGCCTTGTACGTGATAGTGGAAAAGGACCCGTGTTCCTGATGGAATGCACTCGAAGTGCCGAAGACAGGGTCGGAAAGTATACGAAGTCGAGTGCGACGGAAACTCACCAAGCGGGCCCGCGGGTCGATGGCATGGTGGAGAGAGAGCCTGGAAACAGACACAGAGCGTTGATTCCCAGTCAAAGCGTAAACCAGCGTGTCAAAAAAGCTATTGAGGTGATGTTCGTCCGCCGCCTGGAATTCCGTCAGGTTGAGCAGAGAGCGGTGTCAGCAGGATAAACTTCTTGTCCGTGTGACACTGCAGGGCAAACCACTTCTGATGCGTTTATATCCGAAGGTAAGTTTGGTGACATCTGTGGACGACCACGTCCGACGTTCTGAGGACCTCCGCGGCAGCGCGGTCCCGGACGATCCAAAATAGCAGGAAGGTTTGCAGGACTGCATGCATACTTCCGTAGTTATGCTCGCATCAATCCCTGAGAAAAACAACGGCTTTAGTGGGTCAGTGAGTGGGTCAGATGATGAGACTGCTGGCGCTTACCCGGAGCCGCACCGACGCTTGCACGAATGGGTGAGGATAGAAGTACATAGTTATCAGGCATGAAGGTTCAAAACGTTCGAGGGGCATGTCAGGACCCAGAATGACGGGTCTGTGGAGTGAACGATCGGAGGTGTGCCTTTTGACGGTGCCGGATATGCTTCTATGCCTTGATCGAGAAGCTAAGTTCTCAGCCTGGAGCCAGGGGCCAATGTGATGATTGGGTGCTTGAACAGAAAGAAGTCATCTGCGACATGGCCAACACGGTCGATGGCTAGACGCCGCTCCATTCAGGAGAGACAAAGACCTAAGGCCAAGCTGGTGATCAAAATCTCCGAGAGCATGAGAGGAAACGCACAATGCATGACGACGAATACTTGCTTCCTAGATAAATATAGGGGCTTGACAATTGTGTTCTCTGCGGCGTGAGAGGCGAGTTTTCGGCGATGAGAAACAGAGAGATTTTGTTAAACTAGAGGACAAATGTTCACCACGAAGCATTGTGCTGAGACCGGGGATCGTTGCGCCTTTTATTCTCGGCTGTCATGAGATCAATGTATGCACAATGATTGACTGCGAGAAGGGTCAGAGACAGGTGCTAACAGAGCTCGATTATCCGTGGGAGGCCTGGACTCACGCCGTCATGATAATGCCGATGGTACGTCTCTGGTAGGCGTGGACCGATTTACTGGATACTTTGTCCTTGAAGCTTGTATCCAGCGACGAAGGTCATGAGCTTGCCAAGTTCGCATGGAGCACTGCGACGTTGCTTCGTGAGGTGCTGATGTGAAGCCGTTAAGCCAGTATTTGCGTGAATAAAGTTGCTCAACGTGAACGGTCATTCAATTGCGGGTGTCGTCAGCTCCAAGGTACAGTCATTAAGGGTGGCTCGTGCCTCAAACCTTATCAGACGCTGAGCCTTCGGAAATGAAGAGAATCCCAAACACGGCATTGGGATGGATCACCTGCGTGGTGAGTGAGCAGGAGGTTATGAATGGTAAAGAAATGCGGACCAATGATATTTGGGATATCTCTTCTCGGACGCTGAGAGAGACCGATGGACAGGGTAACCTGAGAGGAAGCGATGCGGAATAGGTAGATTTCGAGAGTTGGAGTCCCATGAATGAGTCGAATTGAACACTGAGAGAATAGATGTCGGCTGACCTACGCTCTGTGAAAATGCGCTCAATTCAATAGAACGTCGCCTCCAGGGCTCTTTCGGCGCAGGCTCAAGCTTGGGAGCGTCAAGCTGAAACAAAGATGTACGATTGCTCACTGGTGGAGTGCAGGATCCAAGGCCGACCACGGGACGAAGACGAGCGGACTCGTGGCAATTGAAGCAGGTAAAAGTTAGACGCAGTGTTCAGACATACCTCACGTATGTATATGCAGCATTCCGGATTACCGGTCCCCAGAGAAAACCGCGTTGGGTGCTTCCACAGATATTCGCATGTGTCCTTTGCAAATCCAAAACGTTGAGAACCTCGTGATCACCAGCGGCATTAAGACGGGCTTCGTGCTGCTTCGTGTTGCTGGTAATTTCGAATGGCCGCCATACGTGAAGGGAACTGCCTAAGGTTACGATCGCGACGTGCCTTGCAAGATCCCTTTCGTGTTTGACCTCTTCTGAGTCCCAGCGATAGGGTACGCACCCACGGTTGTAGATGCCGCGCTGCGGTACGTGAACTGGGTGAGGTAAACAAAATGAATTTGTCTGACGAACGCTGAGCACCGGCAGCCCCCGAAACAGCTGAGCTCGAATTCGGTCATGCAATGATGCAGGTCAGATCACCTCAGCGATGCTTCTTCCAGCTCGCGACTTCCTGTCGAATGCACAGATGATTTCTCGTCAAAACTGTACGTAGTCGAGATCTTCATTTTCTGCCGAGCGCAGCCGCATGGGTTAATGACCATGTGCAGCGAGACTCGGCAATCTTAGTGGGTGGGTCTGTCTCGTGTCATCCGCATCCAGTGAGTTTGCCGTATCCAGAGTTCCCTCTTCCAAGTTCTTTCCTCTACTACTCGCGTTCTCTTCAGCTTCCCGCCCATAAAGGGCTCCGACCCTGCAGGTCGTTCCTGTGTCCATCCTGTCTTTGTTTCCGCCTTTCCACATCGGCTGAGCATGACATGTCATCGTGAGTCTCCCACCGTCTCGACGTCAACCGAAACTCGGGTTCAAACATCACCGATGATGATCATGCAGGATCGCTGCGAACGATTCGCTGAACATCGTTGCATTCAGTAAGTTCAGTGTCTTCTTCGGTATATGACTTTGAATGCTCATCATCAACATTCTGCAGTCGTGCTCTATTACGACTATGTGTTGACACTGCCCATGGAGTTTGAATGCTACTGGCAACCAGGGTCACTCAATTTGGCATCCGGCATCTTCTTTGTGAACCGCTACGTTGCATTGGCAGGCCATATTCCCATTGTTTACCAGTGCTTCGTTCCGATGCCAGACGATTCCCATCGTAATGTGAGCCTTCCCTCGGTGATGAACACAGTTCAATTCATGGAATTATGCTCTTTTAGAAAGTGTGCGTGATATGGACCTTCCAAGGTTCCGCACAAGCATACTTATTAATGGTCGTCGAAGATATGAGAACTTGGTTTTATATCATGCAATCCTGGTCATGATACTTCAGATCCTGACAGCCTGTAAGGGTCATTTACATCCACCCCACCCAACATCGCAGGCTGATCCTTGTTGTAGTGTTATTGACGATGAGGATGTATGCCCTATATAACCGCAACAAATGTGTGCTTGGGGTTATGACCATCCTTGCCGTAGTAGCCCTAGCTGTCATTGGTGTAAGTCTTCGTGAGCCCTGGCTCTTGTATCTTAGATGCTAACCGCCTTTTGATCGCAGTGGATTATCTCCGTAGAAGTCATGGGGTCTCAGGAAGCTCCTCTGACAGAAGTACAGTACGCTAATAATTTGACTATCCTAATATTTTATGCTCATGACATGTATCCAGAGGCCAACGTGAATGTATTTTAGCACGACCATTCAATGTCATGTACTCATGTCTGTTTCAGATATTGCTGCAGCTTGGGCTGCGCTGCTCGCCTTCGACACGGTTGTTTTCGGACTCACGATGTACAAAGCTCATCAAATAGGGAGGCGACACCATTTGCTGCGCACACTCTTTAGAGATGGTGAGTAAGGCTTTCGACTGGAACCGCTGCACTGCTGAACCATATCTACAGGTATCATATACTACATGTAAGAGTCAGAGTTGCATCTCTCTGTCTTATTCTGATTCCTACCCAGCGTGATTTTTTCCGTCAATCTTATCAACATTCTATTGTGGGCGGTAAGTGTTGCTTCTAGCGGTTCGATCTTGACCCCAGCACTTACTTTCATACCGATGATCAGCTGGCACCCGTAAGCCGGTTTTTGTTGTCCAATCGCAGGTAGCTTATGTTCATTCTTGCCAGTTTGCATACAAAGGCATAACATCGACATTGACGAACGTGTGCGTCTTGTACCTCTCATTCTGTTTATAAACAAATTCATTGACTGAAATTTACCGATATAGTCTGTCCGTGACAATGATCTCGCGGATGATGCTGAACCTGCGCCATCCGAGATTGATGCACTCGGACGAAACACATAGCGCTGTTGATGGAGATCTGCTCGTTTCATCCCGTCCCTGGATTTCTAGTGTGGTCGAACTGCAGTCGAGCTCCAGCATGCACATGTCGTTTGCGCCTCCGCAGACGGAATGGCACAGAATGAGTAATTTAGAGAGGTTGTCCAGACCAGGTATGTCCTGCCTTGTGATTTGATTGGATGTATCTAACTTTGCTCTAGGTTCAGAGCTCAATCCATTTCATCGTTCGAGATTCGCTCTACGCCATTCTATATCTTGACGAGTCATTGTCCGAAATGTAGGGGAGATGGGGCTCGAGATTTGGTAACAGACCGATGGAGAGATCGGACAAGTCAGACGACGGGGATGGAAGTCGAACTCAGAGAATGATTAAGGGCATCGAGGCCCACTATTTAAATACATCCATGACTGTGTTTTAGATAGACAATAAGCGACAGAACTTTGAGCTTGAAGCTCGTAGAGTAATTCATCGTAACAAGAACGAAACATACGAAGACAAAAGAGATAATAACATGTAGAGCCCGGCACATGCAAGCACGCAAATCATGCGGCTCTCTTCGTGCTCGGACACTGCGCGATGCGCTTGATCTGAGTAAAACAGCTCTTGTGCGGTTGACTCCGCACAAGGCAAATAAGTACGAACAAAACGTAACAAGACCGAGACGAAACAAACAAGGCATTAGGTACGAACGAATTTGAGATTCCAACAGGCCCGACCATTGCTGGGGCCCAACCCCCTGTTATAATACTGCGAAAGTATAGGCTCGTTAGTTCTGGATGACACAGTGAGATGGTGGAGGGACTAACGGGGGGTCTTGCGGCCCCCCTCGTCAAGGGCTTGCTACCTTGAAGTTGAGGCGTCGAAAGTCGGGAAGTCGGTGAAGGACTTTGAGCGTGATCGAGGGCGAGAGAGCGGCCTGTGGAATCAGAGGTGAGTAGAATGAGGGAGGTCCTTTGATGTCGCGCTAATGATCTGGAAGGCGAAGCACAAGCAGGCGGGACTCAGACGGCACAGGAGTAAGCTACGCGTTCGGTTGAAGCACACCAGATCACAGTCGCGAGCAGAGTCAGACCCTTGAAGCACGCGCAGAGCTCACAAGACCGAGACCGAGATCACGTCGCCCAGGCAATATCACGCCGAGTAGCCGAGCTGGGTCCTTGCGTCAGTCGCACACATCTTGCATGAAACTCTTGCATCTTGCATAGATCTTGCGCCTTGCGCCGAAGTTTTGCATCTTGCGTAGAGATCTTGCGTCAAGCCTCCCACAGCAGCGCAGCGCACGCCCGCGAACCCGGCCAGGCGTACCAGACGACCATGGACACAAGCAGCATCGACGGCAACCGCGACTTACGCATGCCCGTGCGCGCCCAGATACGGATCCGCGGCCCCGGTGCTGACGTCCAAGCCCCGCCTGGGCTCTTGCTGGCCTTGGGTGCCCAGGGTGCGCGTGGGGTAGACCGCTGTCCGCGGGGCGCGCGGCGGCCCCCTGCGAGGGGGGAGAGGGACGAGTGCAGCGGCCCCCCACAAAGAGGAGCGCGTGCGCGTCGGCAGGCGTATGACAGCGGCGGTGGGTGTGGTGTTTGTGAGGCTGCTTGAGAAATATTTCGTGTTGAGAAGGCTGTTTGAGCCATGCGCGCATGATTTCGGCTCTTGTTCGAGTGGCGGGAGTGATTTACTGCTTGAAGTTGAGGGCGGCGGGAGACGGCGAGCGAGTGCGGCAGAGATCCTAGAGCCAGTAAGCGATCGAGCGGCGAGCGAGAACGCACGGGAGACCAGGGCGGCCATGAGACCCAAGAGCAGCAGCGACGACCTGCGAACGGCGAAGTCAGGAAAAGCTCGACGAGGAAGTGTATGACAGAGCGTACGAGTGGGGGGAGAAGGGAGGGAGATGGTCTTCACTGGCTCGTTCAGAGGCCCTTATATACGCAGAAAGAACAATAGGACGGACCTGTGGCTTGCGCATCATGCCGCACGGGGCCCTCGCTTAGAACAAGAGAGACGTGCAAGAAGCATCACCGTCAAAGCGTAGTGGCTTCTGCGCGCCTGCCCGCTGCAAGGCAGTGCCGGGGCCTTGCGCTCCAAAACGGAACAATACAGAAGGCCAAAAAGAAAGCGATCAGATCAGCAGAAGACTACAATGGCGTTCCTGGCGTGCTGTGTTGGATACAACGGTGCTTGGGCCATGGGTCCCATAGCGATAACGGAGTAAAATATTCACTAAAGATGCCGTTCGGTGCAAGTAATACCTTGTGTGATCACATCGACACAGGTTTGTGAAAGGATACGTGCTTCGTTGGAAACATCAGGACGGAAGCTGTACGTTTGTCTCGTCTTGCTGCATGACTCGAGTGCGAACGCGGGGCAGGGACCGCTAATTGCGCCTAATTGCACAGATTTGGGCTCATCAGATATGAGCATAGTACGTACTATGAAAGCGTTCCAGCTGGAGATTCGTCTAGACATCAACGGGGTGAGTCGCCTGGAAATTGAGTCTGTAGAGGGATGGAGTCTGCTGCAACTCCTCGTGCATGAGGGGTTGGTCGACAGACAAGTTATCAGTGATGCTCCCAACACACCGCAGTATGTTCAAGTTGGGAGCATCACTGATAACTTGTCTGGGATGGGACTCGTCGGAGAGGATATGCGCGAGACGAATGTGCCAAACGTAGCCCTTATCATACAGAAGATCATGCCCGCGGGAGAAACTGGTTGGGTCGTTGTCCTCTGTCACGCGGAAGCATATCTGCGATTCCACTGGGTTTTGCGCATTAGCGTGATAGTACAGGAACCCTTTGGTTCCGGCAGGGAACGGCGTCAACGATCGCTGTTTCGCAACCCTGTTGTAGATGATGAAAACTGGAGGTTCTTGGTTCGATGAGGAAGCGTAGATATTGGGATTCTTCTTGTTTGAGATATCCAAGAAACATCCTCGATAAAGTTGCTTGGGGTCAAGGGTAGTGGTAGTTCTGTTTGGTGGACGTGGTTTGCCACGACCCCTTGACGATGCATTTGACCGAGAAGATACATTGTCTACTGCGGCATCCTATAGTTAACGTGCTATCAGTCTCAAGACATTCCGGAGGTCACTCTGTGGGTGTAGCGAATGTACCTTGGGACCAGGAGCGAGAAGCGAGTCTGCCTTGTCAATAGTGGTACGGTCATCTACTCTACACCTTGGTTTTTCTTCTGTTTTCCTTCGATATCATTGAGCTCGCAAGATGAATCCTTTCACACGAACGTCAAAAGCAATTCAGCTCCTCGGGTACTTCGCGGTCTGACCTGTCGCGTGATGATAAGTGCCGCCTCGCAGCCACAGCGCACCATGCTCGTGTCTTCCCACCGTCTCTGCTGCGATGCCTTGTCAATGAGGCTCGAAGTCACATGCGACGGCGACATCACAATGCAGATAAGCAAACAGGAGAAGCGGGGCATATCAGCCGGCAGAATCGTCTACATTCGTGCATTCTGTTGGACATCGAACACGTACTTGTCGTCGTATATGTATACCTGCCGAACGGGAAAAAGACAACGGCATGATCTGAGATCATTTCTCCTCGGCCAGTGCCCACATATAATATACGCCTGAAGCATCAATGAGTCAAGATCACAAAAGCCAAACACAAGGCCTCGTTCATGACTTGCCTATGCTCCGATACGGCTTCCAATGCTCCGTGAGCTCCTTCATCTCCTGCGGCGTCAAAATCGCTCCTCTGCAAACCAAACCGCGTGAGCACAGCAAACAGGCCTGCGAAATCAAGCTGACGCACTTGATCTTCTTCTTTCCGTCCAAACGGCTCTTCAGCAGTCCAGCGGTCATCCCGTCCGGAAGAGACCTAGGCGCAGCGCTTTCAGTTGTCGAGCCCTCCAAGGTCTGGTTGATCGAAGGTGTGAACGGCGCGGGCATCGACGGGAGCCCGAGC
>SFCI01000102.1:0-37277 GCA_004681135.1 Hericium alpestre | reverse complement strand
GTGTGGGACAGGCATCGATGTTGACGGGTACGAGCGTGATGGGGGTGTGTGGGATGTTGAAGGGGAGGTCGAAGACGGCGAGGAGATGCGTGGGGTGTGCGGCGGCGGTGAGGGTATGGACGGGGTGCAGGAGGGGGAGGTCGTGTGATTGGTGGAGGTCGACGGCGCGCGTGGGCGGGGGCATGCAGACGTTGTAGTATTCGCAGAGGGCCCTGAGGTGCAAGGTCGGTTTGCGCCAGGCTAGGGCGGGAGGCAGACTCACTGGAGGGGGTCCTCGTCGGCGTGCTGGTAGGAATTTTGGGACATGCTTTCCGACTGGTCGGACAGGACGTCGTCGAGCTCGTTGATGGATGAGTGCTTTAGGTGTCGGTGCCGGCTTGGACGCGAAGGAGTGGTCAAAGGTGTAGGGTTCCATCTCGGTGATTCTGGTGGTGGTGGGTACATGCGTTGGGGAACATCAAGGTGTTGCTGCGGCGCAGAAGGCATTGATGTCTGAACCAGAGTGCAGGCCTGCGTCAGCGTTCATTTCACAGTTAATAGATGGAAAGATTGGCATACGGCTGTCATGCCGTGAGCTGCTGATCACGGAGCAAAGAAGACAATCCTCAGACGAATGAGCGGATACCAGGAACAAATGTGCGAATGAACAAGGGTGGTACATCCACTCTACGTTGCTCTGCAGCCAATGCAGGCAGGGGATATTGTGGGATCGAGTGCGGTCCCGCTGCTTTATGTATATGTGCATCTCACTCCGGGATTGTACCGGAACGCCTACCGATTACCCTGGCGGCGGCGTCTGCACCTGAAAAGGAGAAATTTCAAGTGCGATGTACCGGCAGCTTGCCTGACCACAATCGGTGACCAAGGATCATTCGTATGTAATGGTTCACGGGACTGCATATCCGTCTCTCCCCCGCCAGACTGCCTCCAAGGTGCGCTGGCATTTTTCCACGCTGTCTGCGCAGAACACGCTTGATTTGAGTTTGCAGCTCGTCACAGCTGCCAGGAGGCGTCGAGTGTCAGGAAAGTTGTGCGGTTTCAAGCTGAGAGCTGGGACACTCGCCCCGATGAGGAGCGAAGCATCTCGCTTCGTGGGGCCTCGGTCCCTGTGCTCGTCGGATCGGAGATGCCATCAAGTTGTTGAATGACGTATGAAGTATCGGTTGCCATGGACAAGCCTGGCTATGGCTGGATTTTGCAGTTGACGGGGTGATTAAGGGTGACTGTAGCGAGTCCAGGGAGAACGTCAGTCGCAGGGCGCCCGGTCTCGACTGTCGAGCACACTTACATATATACTTACCGAGCGTGGCGACCTTGGGCGCGCATTATGTGCGCGTCTCGAACCCTGGGCGTTCGAGCACGAAAGAAACACCTTTGGGGTGGATAGTGGTATGGAGCAAAGTCGAATTTTTTCGTGAGGGTGCCCTCGCCGTTGATCAACGCTCTATATGCTTCCGCTCGTTCTAATTTGTAAAGCTGTAAGGCACGGGCGTAGAAACCAATCGTAGATCAATCTCGCGTACTTATCATTGCCCCCACCTGCTCCCGTCAACGACAGCATCTCGCCGATGCATGGTGATTGACAGTGGACATGAGCTCAAAGCGCGTCGAGAATGTTGTCCGAAAGTGTTTCAGCAAGACAAGGAACCGTGGATTGTAGCCGTATGAAAAGTAGACAGGTTATGCAAGGTCAACGAAAGCATGGTAAAGATCAAGTTGAAGCAAGTACGGACCAAGAGTGGATCAAGTATGTACATGGTAAGAAGCGTGGGAACTTCGCGACCGCCATGCGGTTCTCCAGTGGTTCTCCTCAGCTGGCGCCTCCAGTCCGTTCCTTCCTTCGACGCTTTTCTCATCGTAGCGATAGGTGATCACCTCATATGCATGTCGACAGATGCTATCTTGGACGGAAAACGCCAGCACATCGCTGATTCATTGAGTAAGTTCCCGCAGATTCGACATGTCATGATGAGACTGTACACTGTACAGGCGTTCTTCGGACCCGCGCTCGAATTTGTGAAACCCGCCCTGCGGCGGTTGCTCGCCTATCCACGGCTTTGGCATAGCCAGTATAGCCTGGACTCCCGTCTAGACGCGCCCACATATCAAGAAGTTAGGCGATCACCAGTCCGCTATCGAAGCGTTCGCTTACGACAGCGCCCGCGTCGAGGTGAGCCTCCTAGCAGTTGATTGCCTTCCGTAGAGTCTTCGCGAGCTTGGCACCTTGTATGCTACCAGTACTAGAGTATGACTATTGTAGGAGGGTCAAATGCTTTGCCGGATGCAGGAAATGCTGGGGTGTGGATGTATGTCCTTCGCAACTCAAACTCCGTATTCTCGTTTATGTTCGACATGCAGGTCCCAGCATCAGCGCAGTATACAGAGCTAGTCTTTGCGTAAGACTACGAGTCATGAAAATGAGCCTTTGTGCATATATGGGTGCGTTAATGTCACCAGGGATCTGCGTTCAAGGAACGAAACCAACAACTGATAAGTTAAAATAGAGACGGCTCGCCGAAGATGCGAAGTGCTGCGGGTTTTGCCTTTCATGACTATTTGTATGGCGGACCTCGCGCTGACTACCAAGTTCCTCCAGGAGCCCACCGCCAATCCGGATGTCAACATGCCATCATCAAGTCTACGAAGGGTCCAGGCATAGCGCAAGGGCGGGACAAGGCTGATCAGTATGATGCAGTTCGTGATATGCGCCGTAGTGATATTTTTCGCCCTTCATGATGGCTGAGGAGAGTTACAGGAGAGCGTTCTTCACTGCCGTCCAGCGCCGCAGCGAAGTCATCACCCATGATGATCCCGGTGCCGTATCTCACAGCTTTGTACGGCGTCCAAAGAATTAACAAGTCGGGACATACGATTCCTTTTCTTTTCTTTTTTAGGACAGGCCATAGCTGCCCGGCAAGCTGAAACGTCGACCACGCAAAACGCAAGATACGTTAGAACCTCAGGTTGGAGCTACACAGCTATAGACTGGATCCCCGATAATTTCACAGTGTCAGACCCTCCAATACGGCGCATCATCTAGAAAACTAAGGCACCCAAATGAAAAGCAAGCGAGAGCGAGCCGAGCGACACATATGATTGTCTGGACCCTTGTAGAGCATACTCGCGGAAGCAATGCCCCTCGAGGCCAATCGAGCATATGAACCGTAATTAAGGTAGCGAAATGGCAACCATGAAAGGGCACAGTAACTACGCAGCAATCAGTGGGCAGTCGAGCGTGCCATGACGACTGTTTCTCGAGTCGGCTAGTCGCCGGTTTGTTTGTGACCAGGAAGACGAGGGGACGGGGAGGCGGGAAGTACCGTGCGGGATGTGAGTGGAGGTGTCATGTGGACGGGACGTATGTAAATGGGAAGATAGGCCTGTAAGGGCTCCGCTAGTCGGCGAAAACGCCTTCGCGAAAGGTTAGCCACTCGACTCGGGAGATATTGTCGACGAGACAGGCCGTTATCCGGCAGTCCTAGTCACCGGCCAAGTGCATGAAGAGCAAAATGGGGAGTTCGAGTTCCTATACCGCCCGCCGTAGACAGATGCATCCCGATGTGGTTTGATCTGCGAACGCATGAGCCCACGAACGTGGGGTTCGGGCGGTTGAATCGACGATCTGTACAGCGAACCGACAGCACGTCGACGATGCAGAGCATGTGCATGAATAGAACATCGGCCAACGCTGGCGGGCATAACGACTTCGCAGTCCTGCAGTCCAATCTGCGAAATAATGGCATTCATATAAGCCAGAACACCTACACGGCAGTCGAAGCCCAAAAGCCGCGGGTCGCATGTGGGCCTTATCAAACCGTGCGCCGAACGCGCAACGCACGCGTCGAAGCCTTCCTTCATGGTGGCAATCTAAGAAAGAAAAGACAGATCAGGACTTCTTGCACTCACACGCACATCGTATCTTGGACATGAGGGCTGCCGATGGCACGGCGAAGCTGACGCGGCCGCGGATCGACTGCTTTGCTAGCTCGGTCGAGCTCACAAACAGTACGGCGCCCGCCTTTCAGTTACGCAGAGTTCCACTGTAAGTGCATGGGGATCCCAGAACCCAGATGGAGCGCACGAACGACGTGGCCCCACGGCTTGAGTGCGATGTGCTGCTTCTATCTGCGATACCCGCCCTGTCGAGAAGACAGAGGACGGGATCCGGAAAGCACTTGAGGAGGACGTGATCCTGCCTCGAATGCGCAATTAGAAGCGGCTGGCCTGCTGATCAGGTGGCGATCCGAGGCGACGCGTTGAGCCGGCACCAGTTGGGCACAGAGGGCGTGTAATAATGACGTCGCGCTCGGACAGTACGGTTAGTAGTGAAGGCGGAAGCACTGTCGCGATGATGCTGAAGCCTTCGGCTGAGAGTTCTGTTGTAGAAGGGGAGCTGCTGTATATGGTGTCATGTTTTCTCATGTGTTTTCCGACGTGATTTAACTCGTACCATATCAATTGCCCGGCCACCGTTGCCATCGTGAGGATTTCCGTCCTCAGGAGCGCACGGACGACCAGGAGTCAGAAACACTCCGACTCATTGTTACTGGAGTGTTGCAGTTTCAGCTGCAGGGCCTACGTCACCCGACGGCAGCGGTTCATCAGCCAACGGAAGCGCAGCGGTTTCCAACGGCAATCTGCCAGTAAACATTGGACGATGAGGCACGCGCCAATCGTACGAGAATGATTTCCAAGCGAAGCTGTGAGAACTTGCCTCATTATGTAGAAGGCAGCTAAAACGAAATCGATAAAGGTGACTCACGCACGGGCCTGGGCCGATTTTCTTTGTAGCAGAATCGGTCATTGGGCCTCATGATATGTCTGCAAGTCCCTGCAACAGTTGAAAATGTCATTTCACCGTGGTTCACATGGAGGGGATGCATAACTTGCCTGTCTGAGCACGGTGTACACTACTGCGCGCCCTGGCTTAGGGCACGGTAGCGTGATGGTCTTCTCATCGTTCTGGGCCCCGCAAGGACCGCGAGTCCGCGAGTCAGGATGATTCTCTCCGAGAGCGTAAGCGGCTTACGATGCATGGGCTAGCGGCTGCAAGTCACAATGATTTACGGCGGTTATGTTTAATTGCGTGCGCTAACTGTCAACAAATGAGTCCATGCGGTCCTATGAACAAGCCGCAGCTGTCCCGTCGGGGCGAATGGGGAGCGAGATGGATCTGGTAGCATTGCAGAGCACTCTGAAGTGCATTATGGGTGTGGGAGAGAGCATGGCAAATGTTCTGGTGCAAGCCTTGGACGAAGGGGCGCTTATGCGGTCGGCTAGATCCAGAACGTGCGGGGTTGGAAGGCACAAAGGAAGACGTACCAGTGAGATACTGGACGTTGTAACTTAGCGAAAATGGAAGGGAGGCTAATATAAATTGTTTCAATACCGCGCTTTCAGGAGACTTGCAGGCAGCTAAGTCACCTGCACCTAGTTAGATGAACCTCGTGGCGACGTCTGCTTGAAGGGACGTTGTTCTCGACTGGGCGTAGTCAGTACGAGTCGTATCGATACCTCAGCGCTAGCTATAGCGCTCGGACACGCACAACCTTGACTCGTTTCTTGGCACTGATTCCGAGAACATGCATGCGCGCTGCGAGCTGTCAGAGATGCGCAGCACTACCTTTAAGGGGAGCAATTTCCAGGATGCCGGTGTTGAATAGGACTTTGCTGGAGTCTGCGCAGCAAATGTCGCGGAGCAGATCAAGCGTCAGATTGATTCCGCTGCGCGTGCCGAGCGTACGTTTGCAATCTGCACGCAGGTGCGACCGTCGCAACAGACACTGAGACAGCCTCAGACAGTGCACGGCGAGAAAAGATGGCGCCCGGCGTGGGCGAAGTGACAAGGCCGCGTTCCGACGGTTGTTCATCATCTCAGATCTCAGACCTGATTAGCATCTCAATGCCTTGGAATGGACTCAGAAGTGGAAAAGAGCATGGTGTCTTTGCATAGCCTCCAAATATTGTGGACTTTTTTTTTACATGGCTCCTCGATTGTTTTCCAGAGCAAAGAGGAGCAAAGAGCTGAATCGGTCGCAAGAGATTATATTGTTTGCGCGGGAGATGAAAATTGGTAGCTTGGCAATACGAAGGCCGGCCGGAGTGCCTTTGTAGTAAAGTCGGGCGGAGGCGAGGTACGCGAAAGGAAGGGGACGAAGGGGGCCGGCCGGTGTAGTGGGGGACAGGGAACGAGGGCCCGGTTCGTAATGGGAATATGTCACCGGCGCCGATCGAAGGAGATTGTTACTCGTTTATAATAAAGCATCTCCATCCATGCTCGTCTTCTCAGTCGTCGCCTCTCCCCCACCTTTGTCCTACTTTCCTTCCACTCTTTTGCCTCTAGCCCACCATGTCTTCTAGCAAAGANGACATNGGGGTGAGCGAGAAGGGCTCCCCGAGGCCATCAGANGCGGATTCCCACTCACACGCGACATTGCCTTCCAAGCAGGCTCCTAAGAAGTCNGGATTCTTCGGATGGAGGGGAAAGAGCAAGGCAGAGGATGTTGAGAAGGTCGAGTCGTCCGATGAGAAGACCATCGACAGCGGTGCGGACACGGCCGTCGANGTCAAGCCTGANGCCNATGTTTCCCCGGTTGGCTTTACAGAGATGTTNAGGTANNTTCGCATGCCTTCTCGTATCCNTACGGTAANCCATCTCNTGTTGCAGNTTTTCCACCCGCTTAGAAATCTTTTTTGACTGCCTCGGCCTCATCGCCGCNGCCGGCGCTGGTGCTGCCCAGGTGCGTATTTCNTGCCTCGTTGNTATACCGTCTGCNTGCTTATCNNACGTTCCCCCGCAGCCNCTCATGAGTCTTATGTTNGGTAACCTCACNCAAGACTTCGTCGTTTTTGGTGAAGTCGTGGCCAANGCCACCGCAGGCATACCAGGCGCTGCAGAACAGGTCGAACCCGCGGCNGCTCATTTCCGGCNCACNTCATCTCTNGATGCATCATACCTTACCTATATCGGTNNGNGCATTTTATTATTCGTTCCATTTTTATCAATTTCTTATGTGTTCTTCAGGTGTTGGCATGTTCGTCTGCACATACATCTATATGACGGTCTGGGTCTACACNGCTGAAGCCAATGCAAAACGGATACGTGAGCGNTATCTTGCGGCCATCTTGCGGCAGGATATTGCCTATTTCGANAGAGTCGGCGCTGGTGAAGTTGCTACTCGCATCCAGACCGATACNCGTACGTACNCCNTTGTATATGCACGATTTCCANGGTTTCCTGACCGCAATTATCTGAATAGACTTGGTGCAGCAAGGCATNTCCGAGAAGGTTGCCCTCGTCGTCANTTTCTTCGCCGCCTTCGTTACNGGTTTCATCCTNGCCTACGTCCGGAACTGGCGTCTCGCTCTCGCTATGTCGTCTATCCTCCCCTGCATTGTCATCACCGGTGGCGTCATGAACAAGTTCGTCTCCAAGTACATGCAGCTCTCCCTCGCGTATGTCGCCGAAGGTGGTACCATCGCAGAAGAGGTCATCTCGACGGTGCGCACAGCACAGGCATTCGGCACNCAGGCAGTCCTTGCGGGTATGTACGACAACGCTGTGTCGAAGGCGCACGTTGTCGACGCCAAGGCCGCTATTTTCCACGGTGGAGGTCTTGCCTGNTTTTTCTTCATTATNTATGCGTCTTACGCNTTGGGTGAGTCTGTTGCTCTCANATGANATCTGCCCGGTGCTAAATATTGTTTGTCTAGCGTTCGACTTCGGTACTACGCTCATTAATGNGGGACATGCCAACCCTGGCGAGGTTATCAATGTATTTATGGCCATCCTTATCGGCGCGTTCTCCCTCGCACTCATGGCGCCTGAAATGCAAGCTATCACTCACGGTCGTGGTGCCGCCGCNAAGCTGTTTGCTACCATCGATCGTGTCCCTGACATCGACTCGGCCTCACAGGACGGTCTCAAGCCCGAGNAGGTCGANGGCNNGATTAGGCTCGAGCATGTCTCCTTCAGCTACCCGTCTCGTCCGGATGTTCCTATCGTCAAGGACCTCAGCCTCACCTTCCCTGCGGGCCGGACCGCCGCGCTCGTCGGTGCCTCCGGATCTGGCAAGAGTACCGTCATTTCACTCGTTGAACGCTTTTATGACCCGCTCCAGGGCGTCGTCAAGCTCGATGGTCACGATCTCCGAGAACTGAATGTCAAATGGCTGCGCTCTCAGATTGGCCTTGTCTCGCAGGAACCCACGCTCTTCGCGACTACCATCCGTGGCAACGTCGCGCACGGTCTAATCGGGACNNCGCAGGAGCACGCATCGCCCGAAGAGCAGTTCAAATATATCAAGGAGGCATGTATCAAGGCTAACGCGGACGGGTTCATCAGCAAGCTGCCGCTTGGCTACGACACCATGGTCGGCGANCGCGGATTCCTACTCTCCGGCGGACAGAAGCAGCGTATCGCCATTGCACGTGCCATCGTCTCNGACCCGAAGGTNCTGCTGCTGGACGAGGCNACGAGCGCACTGGACACACAGTCTGAGGGCATTGTACAGGACGCGCTTGACAAGGCCGCTGCAGGACGCACTACCATCACAATTGCGCATCGGTTGTCGACGATCAAGGACGCGAACTGCATCTACGTCATGGGTGACGGGCGCGTGCTCGAGGCTGGTACACACGCGGAGCTTCTTAAGGATCAGAGCGGCCCGTACGCAAAGCTCGTGGCCGCCCAGAAGCTACGCGAGACGAAGGAGGTGGTAGCGCACGACGAGATCACCGAAGACGGGTACGAGTCTGGTTCCACTGCCGGCGGACAGGAGAAGGAGGACAAGGACCGCGAGATCGAGAAAGAGGCACTGGAGGAAATTCCCCTTGGTCGCCAGAAGACGCACCAATCTCTGGCCAGCGCGATTCTCGAGAAGCGCCGCGCCGAGCAGCAGACCGACCCGAAGCACGAGTATGGCTTGGTTTACCTGTTCCGCAGGATGGGTAGGATCAACAAGACCGAGTGGAGGAAGTATGTGATCGGCGTGTTCGCTGCCTCGTGTACTGGCGCGGTGTATCCTGCCTTTGGTATCGTCTGGGCACAGGCTATCAGTGGGTTCTCGCTCAACGACGAACATGACCGTAGACACGCTGGCGATCGTAATGCGCTTTGGCTTTTCATTATTGCTATCCTCGCCATGTTCTCCGTCGGTTCCCAGAACTTCTTCTTCGCGTCGTCTGCGGCATCCTTGACGAGGAAGTTGCGCTCGCTGTCTTTCCGGGCTGTCTTGCGTCAGGACATCGAGTTCTTTGACAAGGACGAGAACAGCACCGGTAGCCTTGTGTCAAACCTCAGTGACGGACCGCAGAAGATCAATGGTCTGGCTGGTGTCACTCTCGGCGCGATCGTGCAGAGCATCTCGACTCTCATTCTCGGTATCATCCTCGGTCTCGTGTACATCTGGAAGGTCGGTCTCGTCGGCCTCGCGTGCACTCCTCTCGTCGTCTCCACTGGGTACATCCGTCTCCGCGTCGTCGTGCTCAAGGACCAGACAAATAAGAAGGCGCATGAGGGCTCCGCCCAGCTCGCCTGCGAAGCCGCCGGCTCTATTCGCACCGTCGCATCGTTGACCCGCGAGGAGGACTGTCTCCGCCTGTACAGCGAGTCCCTCGAGGAGCCGCTCCGCCAGTCGAACCGCACGGCCATCTGGAGCAACTTGCTCTATGCGCTCTCGCAGTCGTTCGCGTTCTTCGTCATCTCACTCGTGTTCTGGTACGGGGCGCGCCTGATCTCCCTCCAGGAGTTCACCACCACGGACTTTTTTGTTGGCCTCATGAGCACAGTGTTCGGCGCGATCCAGGCCGGCAACGTCTTCTCCTTCGTGCCCGACATGTCGTCCGCAAGCGGCGCCGCCAGCGACATCATCACGCTCCTCGACTCGCGCCCCGAGATCGANGCNGAGTCGACNGAGGGCGTCGTCCCGCAGAACGTCACGGGCCACATCCGCCTCGAGGGCGTGCACTTTCGCTANCCNACNCGNCCCGGCATTCGGGTTCTGCGTGACATGAACCTCGAGGTGAAGCCNGGCACGTACATCGCGCTTGTCGGTGCTAGTGGATGCGGNAAGTCGACTGTGATCCAGCTCATCGAGCGGTTCTACGANCCGTTGGCTGGNACCGTCACACTTGATGGCCAGAACATCGCGGAGATGAACGTCCAGGAGTACCGCAANCATATCGCGCTCGTGTCACAGGAGCCGGTGAGCACCTTCCGTTTTTTGTCCGTTAGCATCAAGCTAATTTTGTGCCTCCTAGACTTTGTACGCTGGCACGATCAGGTTTAATATCTTGCTCGGCGCTGTGAAGCCCTCAAGTGAGGTCACGCAGGAAGAGCTCGAAGAAGCGTGCCGCAACGCTAACATCTTGGAATTCGTCGAGAGTTTACCCCAGGGCTTTGATACAGAAGTCGGTGGCAAGGGTTCACAGTTGTCTGGTGGTCAGAAGCGTAAGTGATTATTATTCACTTTCTTCTGCGTTACTCACGCTTCTTTCATGTATAGAACGTATTGCCATTGCGCGTGCGCTGCTTCGCAACCCCAAGGTTTTGCTGCTTGACGAGGCGACTTCCGCACTGGACTCCAACTCGGAGAAGATCGTGCAGAACGCGCTCGACCAGGCTGCGAAGGGTCGCACTACTATCGCGATCGCTCATCGGTTGTCGACCATCCAAAACGCTGACTGCATGTGAGTTGCTATTCTTTAAACCTGTCTCTTAACTTGTGATCTGACCGTTTCACCCAACAGATACTTCATCAAAGAGGGCTCAGTCAGTGAATCGGGCACGCACGACGAGCTGATCGCGCTGAAGGGCGACTACTACGAATACGTGCAGCTCCAGGCGCTCAGCAACCACTAGGTCACCGTTTGGGTCCGCACACTATATTGTGCTATGCTTTGTCTTGTATCGTCGGTATTGCTCACTTATTTTGGTCTCGAACTGGTCTCCCCGTCTCGGAAGTCATATATCTCCACTTGATGACTTATACCTTTACGTTGGCTCGCATATTGACGACACGCCACGCCACGCTCCACNTCATCACCCGACTACCCTTTNTCCCCTCTNCATCGATCCATACATTATTTCCGTTTGGACTGCATACCCTTCGCGTTACATTCTTCCATTCACGTCATGATATATAATAGACTAGGTAGGTACACGTATGAGAAACTGGATAATTGAATGGCATTTCTACNAGCACACCGCACTCGTGTGCGCAATAATNNNAGCACTGAGGATGCATTCGATTGTAAAAGGTAGAGGTCCCGATNCATAACAAGCTTTCCTNCCTGCGAGTGTNTCGAGGTACGTTTTGTTACCGCTACGCCGCCCGAGCCATCCTAACTGAANTTCTTTCTCCCATGGCTCGGGCAGATGCCACTTCATGTCGTCTTTGCGGCCGACGGGTCAGCCTTGANCNTNNNCGTCAAGTCATGCTCCTCGGGCTTCTTTCTAATGATTTGGTCATCCGCTTGTCGTTGAAGTACCTGGGTTTGCGCGTACAAGTCTTGGCGTCGATTCTTCCGGGCGCGCGTCTTTATTAGTCTCCCAGAGGCAGAGTAGACGAGACTCAACACTTCGTACCTCAGGATCGTCTGTCTGTCTTTATCCTTTTTCTTCTCATCTGGCACTCAAATTNTTAGAATCATCAACTTCAAGCTGCGAAGTGAGACCTCGGCGCCACGAAGACTCACAAGCTNAAAATCGCATCCGAGCTTGTCGTCAGAGGCAAATTCGCGACAGTTCATGAGGGGCCTCGTGAAAATCCTACCGCGAAATGTCGGAAAATGGCGGCTGTCGGATGAGTTCGTCTNGCGTGATACCCCCCANATACTCTCTTTCTGATGCCCGCCCATCTTCCTATAGACCTTGATGCTAGCGTTCCTGANCCTGACTGAGCTCTCGGAAGAACGTGCTTCTGCTCTATCGACGCTGTTTGGCAGACTCTATTGACAGTGCGCCAANGACAGGGCAACGTGATCTCGCTCGAAACCTATACCACGCTGTATGTTTTCCTCCAACTTGTAAGGTGCCTTGTTTCAGGGCTGGGCTGGCGAAGAGACGCACCTTCTCAATTAATTGCTTCCCAGCTCGTTGTGTCTCCACCGATGTCACCAATCTGCATTTGCGCTCGATACCTATTACCTACGTCCCGTGCACAGCCAACATGCAGCAGACGGCGTACAGTTGCCCCCCCCCCNAANGAGCCCTAAGCACGTAGGCGATAGCACATGTCGAACACAGCAGCGGCTTGTCACGACGACACGACAAAATGCCCCGCATCGTACCTCTTGTTCATGGTGAGAGCAGGAAATCGCTCGTGCATGGTCCGCTGCTAACAAAAGATACACACCTATTAAAGTAAACATAACTTGCCTGTCCCCTCGTCGCTTCCCAGCTCACCATGGATCCACCGATACGCATATGTAATTCCATTGCTCAGCGCTCCTGATCAATACATAGATCCCGTGCAGTTAGCAGCATCAATATGCACAATAGACTTACCGTCTGGGTCAGAGTAGCGCTAACAGAATACTTTCCACTCGCACGGAAATCCTGGACAGAGATGTATACGATAAGGACAGTACGACGTTGACATCGTCTCTGTAGCTGTCGGCCTTTACCTTCAGCTCGCAAGCCGAGCAGCCAATCAGAGACAACCTTTGTCTCGCATCAACGCGTCCAATCGCGGCAACAGCCAATCACATGCATTCTTTGTCTCGCAAGCGGTTGTTGTCTGCTGCTCGGCAAGCATGCCGCAGCCAATCAGAGACATTCTTTGTCTACAAGCTTGCTCTTTTGTAAGGGGGAAAACTTTTGAGAGAGACCTGCCGGGAACAATCGCATTTTTTATACTGTCTCACACCCACCAACGGCTCCAATATGTCGCCTCCTACAAATATTGTCATCGTAGGCGGAGGTGTCATTGGCTGTACTACAGCCTATTATCTTGCGCATCATCCCTTGTTCTCTTCAGCAGTCAAGGTCACAGTCCTCGAAGCGTCGAAAGTTGGCCCAGCTCAAGGCGCGTCCGGCAAGTCGGGCGGTCTCATCGCGAAGTGGGCGTATCCGAAGGAGTTAGCGAAGCTGAGTTATGCGGAGCATCTCAGACTCGCGAAGGAGCTCGACGGCGCGAAGAACTGGGGGTTCAGGCAAGTCGAAGTAGGGGAGTGGGAGGGGCGCGGAAGGACGCCGAGTGACAAGCGACTTGACGAGAGCGAGTCGAGCGACTTGGATACCGGACGCTCTTCCGACGAGGAGCAACCCAGGAGGAAGAAGGCCTCTGGTTTTCCGGCCGACCTGACTTGGGTCAATAAAGCCCTCACGGACAGCTACACCCCCATGGCTCCCTCGGGGGATACCGCCCAGGTGCATCCCTACCTGTTCACGGCCTATTTGCTGAAGCTTGCCACGGAGAAGGGTGTGGAATTTGTCAAGGGACGTGCGACGGTTCTGGAGAGCGACTCAGGGCATGCTACGGGCGTGCGCTACATTCCCGTCGACGGCACAGAGGAGGCGCATATTCCAGCCGACTGCATCATCCTCGCAGCTGGACCGTGGTCACCTTCCCTCATCCCTGCCCTACCCATCACTAGTATACGTGCCCACAGCATTGTGATCAGATCGCCGCCTTCCCTTCATCCCAACGCTGTTGCCCCATACGCGCTCTTTACGTCCTTATCCCTGCCAAAAACTCCTCGTCGCGGAGCCCAGATGGTCACTCCAGAGATTTACCCTCGTCCCAATCAGACCATATACGTCTACGGTCCTGGTGACACACGGGCACCACTACCCCCTACCGTGGATGATGTCGAAGTGGAGAAAGCTTCATGCGAACAGCTCTGGGAGTGGGTATCGGAATCGGGAGTTCTAGAACGATGGGCTCTTGGAGAGGTGGTGCGCCAGCAGGCGTGCTACTTACCGAGCGTTAGCACTGGTGGAGGCCCCATCGTAGGGGAGGTCCCGGGCATAAAGGGCCTGATCGTTGCAACTGGACACACCTCTTGGGTACGGCTCTCCGATTTGCTTTTATTGCCTTACTGTTTACTCATTTTCCTCATCTCGGCATTGCTATTCATCAGGGGATCTCAAATGCGCCCGGCACAGCCAAGACGGTCAGCGAGCTGGTGCTGGAAGGCAAAATTAGCTACGTGACATTAGACAGGCCGCGTGCGGCCGACTTCATGTAGAACGGTCGTCTTTTCCGGTCATTATGTGGTTTCAGACAAACGATACACGTTCATTGTCTGTGGTGTACGGTAGGAAATCAACTAGATGGTGTAATGTAATTTCGGAATGAAACTGTTTTCGCAGCTATTTCTGTCTCCACTCGGCTTCTCTAACGACTTAGATCCTTGCCTCTAATCATTGCTCGGAAGAGGACCTTCGAACCTGACTGGCCTTCTGACTCAGGCCTGAGGTTCGTACTCGGTGTCAGTTGGGTGCATCTTGAGCGCGAATTGAATCTAGCTCTATGGTCAGCTATTTTGGATTCGTCTCTGAGCGTTGTTGCCCCGTATGCTGACAGCTTGCTGACGTTGAGGGTAGGTGTATGGGGAAAGCTCGTAGTCACTTCGGGCAACAGCTTCAACACCACCGCCGTCGTTGAGCTCGTGGTTGCTCTCACAGCTTCGAGCAAAGCAACTATTTCGTCGAGAAATTTCGTATGTAGACGCCTTCCCTCTCGCACCTCTTTCGTGTTCATGGCCTCGGACTGACTGTTCCATGTTCAACGCTAGGCTGTCTGGTCTGATTGAGCCTATAATATCTCATTAGACATGCCAAAATGGTACATGGTTGCGAGCTGATGGTTTGTTTGGGCAATCGGAAAGTACGTTGCCTGTACGACGCGATGTCTTGTTCGGCGGTAGTGGAAGTCAATATAAGTGGGTTATCTACGCGCAAACTTCCATCCTTCGCTGCGATTCATATGCAAGTCTGAGTTACAAAATTTCCCATCGCAGATTCGCATCTGAAATCCCATCGGTCGCGGAGGCTTCGCCGCCATCGAAGTTGTACTGACGAAGGGGTGAAATTGAAATGTGAAGGCGGTCCACGTGATGGCAAGGCTGCAGGAAGATCTCGAATGTGCCTCGACCATAACAATGGTCCGCGTCCACCGTTTTTACCCCCTGGGCATCCGTTCCGGCCCTGGTCGCCTTGACTTCCTGTATCTATCGAAACAGATGCATCAGTGATTCCTTATCCCTCTACACTTTGTCTTACAGCTGGTCTCACACATCGCACTTGTACTAAGTATCTCACATCCACCCTTGCAAGACCCAACGGCTCCAATATGTCGCCTCCTACAAATATCGTCATCGTAGGCGGAGGTATCATTGGCTGTACCACAGCCTATTACCTTGCGCACCATCCCTCGTTCTCTTCTGCAGTCAAGGTCACAATCCTCGAAGCGTCGAGAGTCGGCCCGGCTCAAGGCGCGTCCGGAAAATCGGGCGGTCTCATCGCGAAGTGGGCGTATCCAAAGGAGCTAGCGAAGCTGAGCTTCGAGGAGCATTTCAGACTCGCGAAGGAGCTCGACGGCGCGAAGAACTGGGGGTTCAGGCAAGTCGAAGTAGGGGAGTGGGAGGGGCGCGGAAGGAAGCCGAATGGCAAGCCGCTTGACGAGAGCGAGTCGAGCGACTTGGATACCGGACGCTCTTCCGACGAGGAGCGCCCCAGGAGGAAGAAGGCGAAGGGTCTCCCGGCCGACCTGACGTGGATCAATGAAGCCCTCACGGACAGCTACACCCCGATGGCTCCCTCGGGGGATTCCGCCCAGGTGCATCCCTACCTGTTCACGGCCCATCTGCTGAAGCTAGCCGCAGAGAAGGGTGTGGAATTTGTCAAAGGACGTGCGACGGTTCTGGAGAGCGACTCGGGGCATGCTACGGGCGTGCGCTACATTCCTGTCGACGGCACAGAGGAGGTGCACATCCCAGCCGACTGCATCATCCTTGCAGCTGGACCGTGGTCGCCTTCCCTCATCCCCGCTCTACCCATCGTTACGACGCGTGCCCACAGCATTGTGATCAAATCACCGTCCTCCGTTGATCCTAACGCCGTTGCCCCATACGCGCTCTTTACGTCCTTGGCCCTCCCAAAGACTTCTCGGCGCGGAGCCGAGACAGTCACTCCAGAGATTTACCCCCGTCCCAATCAGACCATATACATGTGTGGTCCTGGTGACTCACGGGCTCCGCTACCGCCTACCGTGGACGATGTCGAGGTGGAGAAAGCCGCATGCGAGCAGATCTGGGAGTGGATATCGGAATCGGGAATTATAGAACGATGGGCTCTTGGAGAGGTGGTGCGCCAGCAGGCGTGCTACTTACCGAGCGTCAGCACTGGTGGCCGAGGCCCCATCTTGGGGGAGGTTCCGGGTATTAAGGGCCTGGTCGTTGCAACCGGACACACCTGTTGGGTACGGCCCTCTAATTCGCATTTCTTGCCTTCCTGTTTACTCACTTTCCTCATGTCGGCATTGCTATTCATCAGGGGATCTCGAATGCACCCGGCACAGCCAAGGCGGTCACCGAGCTGGTGCTGGAAGGTAAAACCAGCTGCGTGACATTAGACAGGATGCGTCCTGCCGAATACATGTAAAACGGTCCTCTTTTCTCCGATTAGTATGGGTTCTGTGGTGTATTAAATCGTGTATGTAATACCCTCGCATGTTTGCTACCATGGGTGATAGATCACGGCCGGAATTTACGCTGAAGAATATCTTATTGTGTAGATTACATCGATGATGAATGCGTAAGGCCCGGAATCGTGCTTCATGCTTGCCATGCGATTCATGACCCCACGAAGCGATGATTATTGGCGGTGGTCGGCTTGCTAAGGCGAGAACTAACGATAACAATGGCATCCTGAGGATGATGATGGTCAACAATTGCAAGTCGCTCACTTACGCGGTGTCTGTCATATAAGGCCTTCATAACGAAAGAGCCGCCATTCTCCCGAACGCTTTCCGAAAACTGAGCTCAGTTATTTCCGTCTGGTCTCCCAGGATGGAGCGCTTGCCCTTCATAGTATCATACGCAGGTAACGGTCATGACGGATCCCTAAATGGCCTCAGTCAGGCCTGGGGGTGTCGTAATGGTGCTATACATCGCAATGGCTGGACGGACGTGACGGGTCTGCTGGATTCGCCGTTCCCAGCATTGTACTCGGCGAGGAAACCGAAATACTGCCCTGAGCGTAATTTGAGAACATCGCAATTACTAGCGGTCGACGGGCAGAACCAGACAGGAAGAGGGCTCCCATCTGTCTCCCGGTCCCACAAGCTCCTGAGGCATTGCTATATCCCAATGATTTCGACCTCGATCAGGGAGTAGTTGCGACAGGGCAACAAACGAGGAAAAGAAAACATGAAAATTTGAAGCGTGACCGCGGCTGGAAACCACGTGGTGCTAAGTTAGTGTCGCGATTATCTGCGATAACTTCGCGTAGACGACCTGCAGACGACCTTTCTCTTGCAACGTCATCACCATCTGCCCGATGCCTCCATATTCCTTGTTGAAGCTCGTATTTTATTCAAGCACGTTGTAATCCCCAAAGAGTTTAGTCTGCCAACGCGAACGAGCGTAAATGCCAACTCAGACTTGACCAGTTGAGGATCCGGATGAGTAGTCCGTTCTGCCCAAATTTGGTCTTCGGAATGTTGGGTGAACATCGGAATGAAACTCTCTTCGCCGCTATTTCTGTCTCCACTCTCCTTCTCTAACAACTTAGATCCGTGGCTCTAATCATAGCTCGGATGCGGACCTTCGAACCTGATTGGCCTTCTGACTCAGGCCTGAGGTTCGTACTCGGTGCCAGTTGGGTTCATCTTGGACGTGAGTCAAATCTAGCTCTCCGGTCAGCTATTTTGGATTCGTCTCTGAGCGTTATTCCCCTGTATGCTGACAGCTTGCTGACGTTGAGGGTGGGTGTATGGGGAAAGCCTCGTAGTCACTTCGGGCAACAGCTTCAACACCACCGCCTTCGTTGAGCGGGTGGTTGCTCTCGCAGCTTCGAGTAAAGCAACTGTTTCGCCGAGACGTTCCATGCAGTTCTCTTCTACGAGAGCTGGCCAGAGTATAAATGACAGTAGACTGAGTTGTCCAGCTGTAACGACAGAAACTCGCCGGGTATCAGCACGATGTTCAAGGCTCTCGTCATCTTTGCAGTCCTCGCAGCCCAAGCTGCAGCTCACTGTGCGTCTCGGTTTATAGTACATATCTGGCCATTTTGTTGACCTCCGTTCTAGACACATTCCCATGGCTCGTGGTCGGCGGCGTGACGACCCCACAATGGGTCAATGTCCGCAAGACAAACAACTACAACACGCAGGCTCCAGTATGTCTAGGCAGCCTCATCTCTGGCATCGATTGACAACGTCTGTTTCAGGTCACCGACGTGACTAGCCCGGATTTGCGCTGCTACGACAGCCAGACCAACCCCATAGCGCAGACCATCGATGTCGGTGCAGGCCAGCAGCTCGGCATCATGAGCGACAGTACGATTTACCACCCCGGTGTCGTCAACATCTACATGGCCAAGGCGCCCGATGGCGAGGACGTTACCAACTGGGACGGCTCCGGCTCTATCTGATTCAAGGTGTACCAGATCTCCGCAGTCACTGACGGCGGGTCGTCCATCACGTTCCCAGCTCAGAACCTGCCGGGCGTGAACTTCACGCTTCCGACAGCCCTGCCCTCTGGTCAGTACCTTGTGCGGATGGAGGCTATCGCCCTGCATGTCGCGCCTACATTTGGCGGCGCGCAGTTCTACGTATGTTTGAAATTTGTTCTTCTCTGGTGATCTACTGAACAATCTGTGCCGATCAGCTGTCTTGCGGCCAAATCAACGTTACCGGAGGAGGTAGCGGCACTCCAGGTCCCACCGTCGAGGTTCCTGGTGTCTACACTGGCTATATATGCACCTTCTTTTTCCTCAATCGTAACCTTGTCTGACCGATCCTTGCTTCGCAGGAGCCCGGCATCTTGATCAACATCTACGTGAGTCTCTCCTCCCTACGCACGATTATCTTCGCTCATTGACGCCCTGCAGGACCCGATCCCAGGTATTTGAGCTACTCGTCCCTATCTGATATAACCGCTGACACTTCTTCCAGCGAACTACACGCAGCCCGGTCCCGTAAGTCCTGTGCGCTTGATTATGATATCGGCTTTCCTCATCCTTCCCTTCTTAGCCCGTCTGGTCCGGCTGAAATCTCGGATTCGAGGGGAAAACGTGTACTACAGGGGAAAGCTGATAAGTCGCTACGTCAAAATACCGGAGGATCGCGACTCATGTCGGGATGCTACTGTACCTCGTGTCGGGATGTAACTCGTGTCGAATTTACTTATGCTGAATTTCACCTTCATTCTGATCGAACATAGCGGTTTTATGGGATTAATTTTCTCTCATTCCATGGGGCATGTATCTTGCTCCCTGTCTAGACTGTAGAAGGCTGTAGACCGCAGCGACTCGGCCCAAGAGATTTGACACGCGATGGAAGGCCTCGAGGCGCGACGCGTCTGTTTACGCGTTGTTGCGCTGTCTTCCCACGCAGACATGCTCAGCTTGCTTGCTTTCTACCCTGAACCCCGTCGTCCGTCTGCCGACATCTAAAGCTCCAAAGTGCACTGGCATGAGAGTTGCGCATGTCGACGAGCGGGAAAGAGATACTACAGAGTGGTTGATCGAGACGGCATCTTGGAAGGCGAAACTTTACTCGATGCGTGCTCTGCTACATGCACTTCTGCAGTGATTCTGAACCTTGATACTTGCTCAAGGTTACACGGTGATGGCTGATCACCCCTAACAGTACATGCTGAGCTTATCTCTTCCGACAGTGATCTGTCTGTCTATTCTGCTTTTCATTAGAGCACGCAAGCCTGCCGCGCTACCTGCGGAAATGAAACGATCCGCCCGTATCCATGCTGGTGGTTACGTTCTCAGACTCTTGTCTAATCGTCCATCCATCATTGCCCACAAAGCCTGAGTCGATGACAAGTACTTACCGCAGACACTTATCGCGCCATTGCGCTGAGTGCTGGACACTGAGGACCGTGCGCAACGCAGTTCGTTGTCGATTTCACGGCCCTCGGTCGCACTATCCCACTACAGTAAGTGAGCTACTCGATCACTGCTGTCCGCTTCCTGTGGCTGACTGGAGGCCTCCTTATCTGTGGACTCGACCGCCGTCAATGTCTGCAGCGGGACAGAAGATTCTCAGGCAGCGTCCAGAATGACTCTCGAATTCGCTGCAATCCGATCATCATGATGCATATCGCCACAGACGTTCTCGTCGTTGCCGTCACCGTCATCTACCGTTCTCGCTGCTCATCGACGTCGCGAGCGCAGTCATTTCGATAATGGGTTTCTCTTTATTGGGCTGCTCAGTTTTTATACTCCAAATTGTCGGACGTTGAAGCTGACCTTCGGGCTCTTTTCACCGAGCTGCTGGGGTTCCCAATGCTGTTCAGCCCGCGCCAATTGCCGACAAAATATTACGCGGCGATACAGGTGGTCGAGGCTCGACTGATCCAGTCTGGTAGTGTCGTAGTTGAGGTAAGTGTCTGGCATTGCATCCTCGTTATGTCCCCGATCTCCCACCGGATAAGCAAACAGGCTCCTCTGACAGGCGTATGGCTGCTTTCGTGATGCCATCGACTTCCCGTCGCGACTGGTGGACTTCCTCAGCAGTACACTCGCCCGCAGCCAAATTGAATTCCTCGAACTCTATCTATCCAGCGGGCTATGCCGTATGCGTGCTTCCCGCATTGCATCGGTTCTTCGAGGAGGGGGACGGGTCGGGAAACGTGTATACCACTCCCTATCCACCGCCTCGCGCTTCTCGGCGGATGCAAGGCTTGTACAGGCTATTTCATCCATGCATTGATCCCGTCGATCAATCCCAGCCTGACAGGGAAACAAGCTTGACAGGGGGATTCGGACTCGGGTATCGTCCATGCAAGAGAAGCTTTCGAGACGGACAGATTCCTCACGCTGGTGAACAGCACATTGCGTCCTCATTTCGGGCTTATGGTTGGCAGTGTTCCGTCTTCCAATATTGCGTCGGCACGTAGGTGCGCGACGAACGGTCAAGCGTAATGGAACTAGCCGGGGAGCCTGCATGGTGAGGGAGTTTGAGGACGCGGACGAGAGAAGCTCGATCAAAAGTTGGGAGCCCTTCTCGCTCCGTAACGACAGTATTGTGCGTGTGCGCAGTGATCACTTTGGTTCCTCTCCAATTCATGCCGCTGCATGCCGACTTGAAGAGCTTTTGTCGACGAGGCGGTTACCCAAGTAAAGTACGCCTTTTCTTTTTTTCTGTGATAAGCAGTTATCTATTCAGTTATCTGACGATTGCGGACAAGTGCAAGTATTGCGCGTCCATAAGCGATAAAGACATTTCGTACACGGCATGAAATGAGCGGCAACAATAAACCAGCTGAGGTCCCAATCTCGCTTTTGTTCAGGTTCGTCATTATTCCTGTGGACAGATATCACTGAGGGCTCACTCTGGATCTACGCGTTGCTGGGTCAATAATCATGAAAGGGACATTATACCAGCCCTCGTCATATCTTTGGCCGACGGCATGTCGTACGCCGTTTGTGACAGTCCAGACTTTCATTCTTGATCTCCTTGTGCTTCCGGGGTGTTTCATTCTACCGAAGAATAGGACAGCCTTCACCTCCTCGTCTAAATAACCGTCTAGATTCACTTCCTCAACATTATCTCATGTGCTCATCAACATGTGCCACTGTTACAAGCGCGTCACCAGCACTCTCGATCCTCTCTCTGCCAGCCTTTCCGCACGTAGGGACTGCTTGTTTTCCAACTAGACTCTGACATGATCGTCGGGCGGTCAGTCTTACCATTGGAGCTTTCAGACGATCCTTCGGAGCGCCTCGTGGCTTAGCCTTTCCCTTCGGCTTGGGGACCAATGCCGCCCTGAATGAGGTCCGCAGGACCACAGCGTGTCTCATTTGACATGCGGCCACTCGACAGCACCCCAGAAACTTTTTGGACTCTGATTTGACGCAGGTCGAGGACCCGTCCGAGGATCCACTGTGGCGCTGGAGGTAATGCCGTAGACCCACGAGGCGAACCAGGGACTCCTTGTAATCCTTTCACAAAATGTTGTGCTAGCTGTGGCTGCGACCCTCCAGGCAAGAGGACGACTGACAATGCAAGTTTTGCAGTTGGTGGCCGAAATGAACACAGCCTACGGTGCAATGCCTTTATGCATGGTCCGAAGGAGCCGTAACCTGCAGACGCGCATCGGGGAGGGCGTTATCCCTCCAGCACTGCCGCCATGCTTTCTGGAAATTAGCTTCCACAATACATATTTTTTTTGCCGCTCCCGTGCAAAGGCCGGTATGTACATTCCGTGTAAAGGGCTGTCGTCACTTTTGCCGGTCAAAACGTTTGATTCATGCGTTATTTCGCCGTCTCTCCCGAGGCCAAGACTTTATTTGCCAGCGCGACTTGTACGTGTCCGCCAATCAGTTTGAATGGGTTTTGTTAACTTTTGACTCATGACAACGCATTTTATGCCCGGCTACCTCTTGTCTTCTCAAAAGGAAAAGGATCATTTTCTGCGTGACGCTCGCGTGTATTCCAGGGGTGTCTTCGTTGATCGTTCTGCAGCATAATGACATAACGATCAAGAAGTCCAGGCCTTGTGGTGAGTGTTCTTTCTGATAACCGCCACGACGCCGACAGTCATACGACATTCGCAGAGGCATGGCCACACTAATCTTGTTATCGCTCTGTAACTGTTCTCTTCTTTGAGCGCTTCTCAGCGGCCATGATGTTCTAATGCCGACACTTACCTGACATGAAGCAATACGAAGACTGCAACGTGAGACAGGGCGCAAATGAAAGATCTTATTCACAAGATGACGATACGTATGTGAATCTTGAAGCGTAATGGATCTCCTGAATCGTCCTTGGGATTTCCGGCGGCTTTTGGATCCATGTACTTCCGCAGCTCCTCGTGCCTTAGACCTTGCCAGGTGGGTTGCTCAGCCAATCTCTGAATCTGTATTACTTTGTGGGGCCGCGCTTACTGTCGTGCGCCTCGCTCGATGAGATCCCGGCGTTGTCGTATGTGGCACGCGCTGCAAGCGGGATGCCTTGCGACAAATCTAACAGCTTACGGCGTGGGCACCCCCCACCGTGGTGCCGACTGGCAGGTCTAGGCCGAAAGGCCAACAGGCCTCGGTCCTCGGTCGATGGATTTGTGCCGACCCTCGTACTCGCTTCACATTGGCTGTACGAGTCCTTTGTGTTCAAGGTACTCTCGAGGCCGATCCTGCGCCGCCCTCTGGTTCTGACACGAGGTCTACACACTGCAGTTTCTTTTTTTGTCTCGGGAGCGCTGCCACGAGCTGGATCAAAGATGGTGAATATATAACAAGACGCTCTCGCCAGTTCAAATTCCCCACTTCTCTCATCCCCTCCGTCGGTTGGCATCACACTACAGGTCACTTCTGCACCTGATATTCTACCCTTCTACACAGTAACGACCGCCACCTACATCACGATGACTTACGCTCTCCCCGCGATGGCGCTGACCTACGAAGAGCACTGTCGCCTCTATTCTATCCTTCCTCCGGCAGTAAACAAGATCATCGCTGCAGCCCCTGCACGGGTGTACCATACTCCATTCAGCGCAGCCCAGTCTGACTGGACATACTCGGGCCTCCGAGGCATCATGGTTTTCGGCTGCGACGCCCGCGTTCCCGTCAGTAGAACGGACCTCAGCGCGTATGGCACTCGGTATTGGTTCCGGCTCGTCGACATGCGCCGGAACAAAGTGACATGGGCCCATGAAGTTCAAGAACTCCTTGAGTACGAGGCTGATAAGCCTTTCTTCCACGTATTCTCCGGAAAGGTACGTCTCGCTCATACATGTTATCTACGATGACGAGCCTGACCCTCATGCCCAGAGCCGCAAGTACGGTCTTCGGTTTGACGAAGACGAGGACGCCGCGATCTTCCTGCAAGAAGTGACGCAGCGCATCATCGACATCCGTAAGCCATCTCCTCAGTCTTCTCCTCGATCACGCTGACACATGTCGCCCTTAGCCATGCAGAAAATGTCGCCGAAGCCGGTGAAGAAGACGTACACGAAGCCGCAGCGCGGCCAGTCCCTGCGCAAGCCCATCGACCGGACGACGATCTCGGCGCCCGTGCCCGACTCGTTCCGCCACGTCGCGCACATGAGCGTCGACGAGAAGGGCTCCNTCGACGCGAGCTTCAACGTCGCGCCCGAGTGGACGAAGCTGCTGCAGAAGCTCGAGGGCTACGGCATCGACGCCGAGATGGTCGAGGAGAACCTCGAGTTCGTGAAGGGCTTCCTGGCAGGCGCGGAGGCCGTGCGCAGCTCGGGATCAGGGAGCTCAGACGATGAGAGCCAGAGCAGTTTCGAGCAGAAGCCAGGTAGGCATCCTTACTTCACCCTGAGGTTGTCAATGTCCTTACAAATATTGTCTTTCAGTACGGAGTACAGTGCGCACCCAGCGCCAGGCGGCGGTGCACCGAAAACCGGTGCCCGAATACGAGTTCCCGCGCTACTGAACAGTGAAAACACAACACGGACGTCTTTCCTCATACTTCAAATGCAATACGCACGTTCTCGATATAACCCAACGTCTCTCCACGAGACACACAGTACCCACGTCTTGCGATACGAACACTCATACTTGAACTCATACTCATACTCATCGTACATACCCATAGCTTTCCAGCGTCTCAGGTCTCCGCATCTTTTCTCCCACCTCATCTCATAGCACATTTCGTCTCAGGCTTCACTTCTTCTTTTGCTTTCAAGGGTTTTGGGGCACGTTCTATGTAACTTATGCATCCACAGGCTCGGCTGTCTGTTACCATGTATCTTAGGCCACCACTTAGGACTGTATACTACTACCAGTACCGTTACTATGACAAAAGTACCATTGCAATCATATTCTTTTCCCCCTACATGCCTGCGTCGCCCGCGATCTTAGCATCATCTGTTCTAGGGCGCGATCTTCGCGCTGTAACGCCCCATCGTCGCCGGGGCTATTCTGAGGTGTGAAGCTTAAGTTGGCGCTGCAACGTCAACAATGATGCAGCAGCGCTAACTTCGAAACATCGCCGTTGGAGTTGAGAAGCTCAAGACTAGCCTAAGGGCATCGCATCGGGCGTCAACGATACACACATGTTGATGCTAGGGCTGCGCATTGGAGAGCATTGCTTCCCCACTACCTGCAGGGCGTCACTAGGATAGCAAGAATAGGCCCAGCATAGAGTAGAAGCCTGGACTGCATTCCCGTTATGCTACAGAATGAGAGTGGCGAGAGATCTATAAGAAAGCAAAATCTATGGCGGATGGACGGACAGAAGCGCAGAGAAACCTATGTTGGCGCGCAATGATAATAAAGTTTAATGAAAGTCTATGGAGGATGGTGTATGAGGGCCGAGGTAGTGGCTCGCGCGACCTGTTATCTTGAACAAGTCGGCCAGGGGCCACTCGGGGCCATCGCGGGATACGAAGGCGACATTGACGGCCTAGCGGACTCGCGATATGCGTATCGGCCGGGTCTTGGGGCGGGCGCAATTAGAACCGCGTGAGATCGCGGCCAAAGATCCCTGTGTGAAGCAGTTCAGCATGCCATGCACCCAAGATACCGCGGAAGCGGCTAAGGAACATGGACCTACAGTTCAAGAACCTGCGATCGAAAACGCACGCATCAGCTCGGTCACAGGCACCTCTTTCAGAGATCGCACGCACCAGAACGTTGGGATCAGGATCCTGCCGCGGCAGCAAATCGGGAGATCGTCAGTAACACTCCAGTCAGGCGCGGGGAAGGGGGCAGTACGCACTTGTTGCGCACGCTGACCGTCATTGTGAAGTATGCGGAGCGCCAGAGAAGCCAGGCGAGTCGGCCGGTCTCCTTCGTCCTAGGGCCGCTCCCGGCGTGGCTCCGGTCGTAGATCGCTTTCCTGTGGACGCACTCGTGAGCCGCGGCAAGATGGGGGGAACGTGATGCGCACCAGTCTCCTAGATACGCGAGGGTGCCTTGGTTGGAGAACTCGAATGGTTCGGACACGTCTTTGTCTTTCACGATCCTGTTCAGTGCCTTTGCAAGGTACTTTGCCTTTTGGCTCGCGACTGCCCCGCACAATGAGCAACGAGACAAGCTGCAGCATAGCTGGAGGTCGACGTACCTTGCGCGGTCGCGGGCAAGATGATGCTATCGTTGACCTGCGCCGCATCGCCGATGGCCCACACGTTCGGATCTACCGTCCCATCCGCGCGCAACAGGTTCAGGTGGTCGTCCGTGACGAAGCTACAGACAAACACGGTGCGTCAGCCGCCTGCCGCACGAGCTCGACGAAAGCGACACCTGACCTGCCGGTCTTCGCGTCCTTCTTCGCTTCTGTGATGCTCTCGACGAGGGGGTTCGGCGCTAAGCCTGTCGACCACACAAGGAGGCCGAAATGAACTGCGGGGGAGTGTGGGGTAAGAGACTCGAGATCCTGCATGGCGAGATGGGGTGCGCACCTTCGCCCTGTTCTTTGACTTGCATCTTGCCCTGTGGGGAAGGGCGTCATCGCTGCGCGCATGTGGGGAGATAGAATTCTACACACCGACTCGACCCGCTCCACATGGTGGCTCGTCAAGATCGTGATGCCGTCTCTGCCGAACTTCTTCACCGCATATCTGCGCGCGTCGACATGTCATACCGTCAGTGTTGACTCGCACAGCTGTTTTCAGTGCACGTACTCCTGGAGCCCCTGGTCAAAGTTGCCCAGGATTTTGGGCGCAACGTCATAGAGCGTGATCTTCGACATCCGCGCAAGGTCTGGGTAATGCAGCGCCATGTCCGTATGCAGCAGATCATGCAGCTCAGCGGCGAACTCGACGCCTGTAGGTCCACCACCTGCAAATTGCAAGATCCGTGCATCAGCCCGATTACGCGCCGGTCAATAAGGGCAGATGACATACCCACGATGCAGAAGTTGAGAAGCCGCCTCCGGTCCATGTCGGTCACGATCGGCTGATTCGCCTGCTCGAAGCCTGCAGCACGGCGGGTCAATCGGGGTACCTATGCTGAAATACGAGGGGACGTGCATTCGAGGATGCGAGTGCGAATGCGTCGGGCATCCTTGACGTCCTTCAAGAAATGAGCGTGTTCCTTCACGCCGGGGACATTGAATGCTGCAGTTGCCATGACGTCACGGACATGAAATGATCAGACCACTATCCTGGCGAAATAGCATGGTGATGGGACCCACTTCGCGAGTATGCACCCACTGCGATTACGAGCTTGTCGTATCGTATGCCGAACGTCGTCCCCGTTCCGGGGTGGGTTGTAATGGTACCATCAACCGGCGCGGAGGGGGCTTCTTCGAATGCCAGTGGGGGCGTCGCGGGCATCTGATCAAATCGTGAATTCAAGGGTCGCCGGACCATGGGCGGGGATGGTCAGATGGTCAGAAGACACGACGTACGCATTGCAGGGTTTTACGTTTGAAATCGATGCTGTCGCACCATGCTTGGTACGCACGCTGCGGGTCATCGACTGGTTAGCATATTGACAGTACTCATTAGATGATCCTGGGGAAGACCTACCACGTCGGGTGAATACCGGTTCACCTACCGGCGTCATATGTCAATACATCCATGGACATCGTGCATCAAATTATGCTGACCGGCTCGATTGCACAACGGAATTCAAGGGTGCCCACTGAGCAGCTGGCGAGGAGAGGCGTGAAGTTGAAGTACTTTGTGGGCGAGATCATGGTCACATCTGCCACGAAAAATCAGCATCATGAGAGCTCCGTTTGAATGCCGGCGCGGTCGAGAGCATGTCCAAGCCAGACGCCCAAGCAACATGCCGGCTTCTCGTATCTTCTCCTAATACGACGTCATAATCATTTGAGCCGCGCGCGCGCCGCAAGTCAAAGAGAGCCCAGCCGACGGCGACGGTGTCCAGACTTCAGATCCCTGCTCCTTGCGAAGGACCTGACCATGCCAGATGGAACAAGCCAGAGTGCATAAAGACATGACTCACCCCAGCGTTTCTTGTCCACCTTCCTCATGACCTCGTATCCTCCCCATCCAGAACCTAGAATCACAAGTCTCTGTTTGCCTCTTGGCGCTGACACGCTGAAATTACGCGTGAGCTGTCGAACGTGGGCTGGCCGAGACATCGACAGCGGTGATTGCGCCGACCGGAACATAGTGAGTGAGTGCAGCACGAAGCTCGGAGGATGGTTAGATCAGGGACCCAGGCAGAGAAAAAAAAAATGAGACAGGAGCGCGGCGGTCTCGATCCAACGGCTTGCTTAAAGCCAACCAGACAGACGGAATATGTCGGAGAATGTGAAATGCTCTGCGATAGGGGGTAGACGGACGTAGCGTGATACGGGGTTCGCGATTGGATGAGAGAGCGGGGTGGTCCGACTGAGGGATAATGCAGTACCGCTTGCAAGAAGGTGGTTGGAACGTTATGAGCACTCTCACGACTCATGTTTCCCCCGATGAGCTGCGGAATGAAGTCAGCGTCCCCGTCGGGGCCGTCGCAGCTGCAAGACGGAGCCATTTTCGCGTCCGGTGATCTCCAGCCCGCCATCAGACCGAGCGCTGCATGAGCGCCCCGACTACCTTTACCGACGCGACACCATCACGCTTAACAGCGAGGTTAACGATGATCTCGTGCCATTTGGACCCACAACAGAGCCGGCCACCGGTTCTATTCTACTCCTCCCACTCCAGGACGGCCCATGTCAACGTTATTTTCGATGTGCCACAGCCATTCTGATGCCATACCCTATCGTGCTCAACATGATCATCCGATTGTCCGGACGAGACCATGCCTCGATTGTACGGGCTAGCCAAATTAACCCTGCATTCTGCCCCCACTTAGAGCCGTGAGTGACCTCCACAGACGGCATATGGCCTGGTCGGGGCGCCACGAGACTGACTCATGGCAGCCTGGAGAGTTCTGGAAGGGCTTGTTCATGTCGACTGGTCCGAACCACAGTCCCATGCCCTCGTCGGCGCTCACCGCTTTGCATGTAGGTGGTCATTCCGAGGAATGTCTGCTGCATCCGACTCGAATGCTCTCTGCACCGATGGCCTGGATTCGAGGCTAGGCGGACACGGATGCGAGCGGGCTGCTAACAGAATGCGACAGTAGAAGTCTTTTCTCATGAGACCGAGCGGGCGAACAAAGACGCCCTCGGAAAGACACCGATAGGCCGAAGCGTTAGCACGCCTAGCCTCAGAAGCATCATTTCTCGGGACGTCACCTTGCAATTGGTAAGGTGAGTTAGCTCATCCTTGTCTCTGTCGAAGATCGGCCCAAATCGATCCGACAGTGCGGGCTCGGGTCCATTCGCGTTCCCCGCTGTACTGTCCGACCAGCTTCGTGCGTCCGACGCTGGACCAAACATTCCCCGCATATAAGAATGGACCAGGCGCCGCAATGGTTTCCCCATCCTCACCGATCCCGTCTGTCATATTCACTAGCTTCCATCTTCCCAAGCACCCAAACTTTCGGTTTATCATGTCTGACGCGTCTTCATTCGCCTCGGAGGTCCTCAACTCAATGGGTAGCAACCCGCCCGATGCCAACCTCCACCAGTCGGTTCATTCAACCGACTGGATGTGGACGGTCTTCTCCATCATGTTGTTGGCCGACTTGCTTTGGGTGTTCTGGACCTTCAAAGTACGTTCAATTATTGTCGTCTTCTCGAACGAATAGCCTAACGCGGTTACCATGGGCTAGAGTCCACGCAACTACCTGTTCCATCAGCTCTCCATCATCATCCTCACCGTGTCTGCCGTCGCCTACTTCTCGATGGCCTCCAACCTTGGCCGCGCGCCCGCCCCCGTCGAATTCAACCGGAGCCACGAAGGCCCTCTGACGCGCGACGTTTGGGTAAGTCCCTGCTCTGTCCTCGGGGGGTACGCGGCGTTCTGACTGGCACCAGTATGTGCGCTACATCCAATGGGTTGTCAACGCGCCCATCGAGCTGCTCCTCATCTTCATCGGCACCGGCTTCCCTCTCGGCAACACTTTCACCACGTGGTTCATGGCCGACGCTGCTATCATCTTGTGCCTCGTCGGCTCGCTCGTGAAGTCGACCTACAAGTGGGGCTACTACACCATGGCCGTCTGCGCGCTCTTCTACGTCTTGTAAGCCTCACCTCTTCCTCGCACCCACACCACGCATGCTAACACGCCCTGCGCAGCGGTTCCTTGTTGTTCAGCACCGGGCGCAAGCCCTTCCCCAGCCCAACGGGCCGCACGCGCGGGCCGTTCATCGCGACCGTGGTGTACCTTGCCTTCCTCTGGTTCATCTACCCCATCATCTGGGCGCTCGCGGACGGCGGGAACGTGATCTCGCCCACCGCTGAGATGGTGTGGTACGGCATCATGGACCTGCTCAGCGGCCCCGTCTTCCTCGTGTTCTTCATCTGGTCGCACAGGGAGGTCGAGCTCGCCGGCAACACTGCCCCTGCCGTGCGCAGCGCGAAGGCGGCTGAGGCAGGCCAGGCGGGCGAGACGGGCGCGGTATGATCGACCTCTCCCACGAAAAGTCATGGCTTTATGATTTGTTCCACGGTTTCACGATTTTTTCTTTTCAGACGCATACCTTCTGTTTAATACCTTTCTTAGTCTTGACGATGGCCTCTTTCAACACCCTTTTACCCTTTGCATTCTTTTACCCCGCCATCTGCTGCATTTTGATATCTACTTGTATACCGCATTGACAGCTCCTGCGTGATAGAGCTACTACCCCTCCTCTCTGATACGCAGGCCTGCATCTCTTCCTCACGATGATTTGTACTGTATATCTACGCCTTGCCACGAAATCTAATACCCTCTGGGTCCCAGATTCATTTTGGTGCGCTGCATGGGAAGAAACTTCATAAGAACTTCCTGACGAGAAGGATGCTTTTGACGCCTTCCTTCCATGCAAGGCCGTTCCGCTCTGCACCAAGGGATGTATTCGGTATGTCCCTTGCGCCTTCTGAGAATGGGCTTCCCCGCGGCTGGACCCCGCATGCCCACGCGTAGTTTGAGGGCACCAACCTGAAGCGGAAAGGGAATGGTCCGTTGAATTGTATCGCCCATACGGGGCTCGGAGTCGATACGTACCATATACACCGTGCTCCCACGGAACTCTACACACAACCCTCCCCGCCTCGTTATGTACGAGAGACCAGTCACCAGTCTACCACGGAACTGTCCCTGTCAAATTGGCGATACATCATAACCACACGGTAGAGGAAGAAAGGAAAGAAGTATGTGAGCATCTCGACATTGCCATTTTGGGTAATGCGCACGTGTTCGGTGGCGCGGCTCCGTTGCTGACACGCAGCACTGTCTTCGACCGCATTCTCATTTCGTTGCTCTCAGTCTCCATCCTCCATCTACGAATAGTTGCCGCTTGTACGAGCAACACCATGTCTGGAACTTCATCGAGCGAACCGGAAACGCGGGAAGGCTCCGAGATCGTCTCTGGGGATAATGGCAGTGCCGAGGAGCAGAGCGACGGGAAGATGAGCATGGAGGAGCGCAAGGCGAAGCTGCAGCAGTTGCGGCAGAAGATGGTACGCACCCTCCTTACATCTTCCAATTTCTCTTACTCACCACTTGTGTGCATCTAGCGTTCGTCCGCGCTCGCGAACCGCGCATCCGTCATCGAGGAGTCGGCAAAGGCGCAAATCACCGCGCGGGATGCGGCACGGCTTGAGAAGCAGCGCAGGCTCGCAGAGGTGCTGCGGACGAAAGCGGATGCGGAGGAGCGTGGGGAGGACGTCGAGCGGCTGAAGAACTGGGAGTGGACGATCGAGGAAAACGACGAGTGGGAGAAGAAAAAGGCGCGCAAGGCGCGGCGGGCGGACTTCGAGTTCCATGGTGCGTAGTCTCTGTCTATGCGGCCAGAGCCAAAGCTAATTGTTGTTTGCGGACATTAGATGATGCACATGCTGCACGGAGGAGGTATAAGAAGGACCTTGACCTTCTCAAGCCGAATTTTGCAGAATACAACAAGCAGAAGGAGATTGCCATGGGCCTGGCCCCTGGCACGCTGTCGAAAGCCGGCGCTTCGTCTTCGTCAGCGTTGACGGCTTTCGATCCCACTCAAGGCTCGAGCTCGCAGCTTGTGCCGACCAGCCAACAACAGCAGCTGGCGGCGGAGAACTTGTACCGCGACGCGAACAGTCTCCTTTATGCCGACAACAAGCCGAATGAAGATGCGATCGACAGAGTCGTCGCGAAGATCAATAGAGAGTACGTTCTTTCCGTCACGTTAGCGAACTATTGCTTATGCTGTGGTTTCGACAGTGTGGACAAGAAGCGCAAGTTCTCCAGGAAGCGCGCGAATGAGGATGAGGGCGACATCACGTACATCAACGAGCGCAATCGGGTCTTCAACAAGAAGGTGAGCATTTTTACACACTTCCGTGGACGGTTTCGCTTACTGTTATCCACAGATCGCACGGTACTACGACAAGTACACATCAGAAATTCGCGCGAGTTTCGAGCGTGGCACTGCGCTCTAGTTGGTTGTATGTTTCTATGTTGATTTGTCTCATGCCTATGTATTATCACTCCTGTTCACTATATATTGTAATGCATACCACACTACTTGACAGGGTATCCATGTCAGAGCCACAATTATGCAGCGCGCGCTTTCTTCTAGATACTGTAGTCTGACTGCCGGCTTTATCTCAGATCAGGCAGGCATGTTACAACAGAATCCCTTCATGAGCCATGAAGCTTGAAGTGGTAAGCATCCAAAGTCAGGTCAACTTCTCGAACGCATCGAATCGTCCCGGCAGAGTCGGTGTGATGCGGGCAGGGACAAAGGCGCCCTGCCAGAGGTGGAGAGCTACCGTCTGCTGCGAACGTGGATGCCATTTCGGAAACTCTTAGTGTATAACCCTGCATAAATGTAATCCGGTACCCCGACCGATCAATCCCGTGTAGAAGTACACAAATACAAGTACTGCTGTTACTCGTTTGCCTCCGACTTTCCGGCTCCAACCTCCCAGCCGGCGACCAAGCAGCATGCAGCATCCGCTGCCCTACGCCAGCGGCCTGCAGGAAAACAGCCGCAGTGACATGACCAGCCCGGAGCTGGAGCTTGAAATCTCAACGACCTGCAACAGATAGCCAGCCTAAGATTCAGCCTCCACGAGCCGGTCCTTTGCCCCTACCTCTGCCACGACTGCGCCCCTTCCCAGCATCCGACGGCCCCGCACCAGTCGACTCCGCCGCACTCTCTCCCTCCGCAGGCTTCGTCAAAATGCGGGGCATCGAGCCCTGCCCATCGCGCTGTAAAATGCCCGCGATAGCCGGTTTCGCCGCACCTGGTTGGTCTTGCCGTTGCTCGCGGCTCCTGCCCTTCCCGCCCTCCTTCGCCTTGCCCTTCTCCCCGTCCTTGTCCGCCTGGCGCTCACGCTTCGGTTTCGCAACGCCCGCGCCGTTCAAGGCAGCCTCGAACTGGCGCGAGCCGAGGCCAAGCATAGGACGCGCTCTGCGCCCGCCTTCTTGCTGGCCAGCCGATGCTTTGCACAGCAAAATGATTCCTATTTTATTGTGAGTTATGTTTAAGGAAGATGTATAGATAAGTGAAAGGCTAGAGTGTATTAAATGAGTAGAGATCAACATAGTTGAAAATGAGTAAATTGGTGAAGAACTGATAGACTTACATGAAGGTCAGTAATGCTTGGAGGAGAAATCTCAATTTTATATTGTATTTTCCAAGTTCTGCACAGACTGAGATGTAAGTAGCATGTCTGAAATGTGATCAATTAGTAGAGTTTAATGCATTTTAGAACAAGTAAATCAAATTGAGGGACTTACCTCAAGGTCAAGATTCTGAAAAAGAGATCTCAATTTTGAGTCTGGGGGGATGATCTCAATTTCAAGCCTTGAATTTCAAGTTTTACACAGGCTTGGACCAATATATCATGCTGGAAAGTGTTTAATTAGTAGATTCCAATGTATCATGTTGGAAAGTGTTTAATTAGTAGATTCCAATGCATCTTAGAACAAGTGAATCAGTAGAGAATTGAGGGACTTACCTTAAGATCAAGATACTAGGGGGAAATTCCAATTTTGAGTCTTGAATTTTGAGTTCTATACAGACTGGGGCCTATATAGAACGGCTGAAAAGTGATTAATTAGTACAGTCCAATGCAATTCAGAACAAGTAAATCAGTGAAGAGATAAGGTATTTACCTCAAGGTCAAAATTCTGAGGGCATAATTCCAATTTCAAGTCTTGATTTCTGAGTTTTAGACAGAATGAGACCTGTGTAAAATGTCTGGAAAGTGATTAATCAGTACATTTCAACACATTTTAGGATGAGAGAATCTGTGAAGAATTGGAGAACTTACCTCAAGATTAAAGATGCTGAGGGAGAGATCTCAATTTTGAGTCTTGATTTCCGAGTTTTAAACAGAATGAGACCTACATAGAATGTCTGGAAAGTGATTAATCAGTACATTCAAACATATTTTAGGATGAGAGAATCAGTGGAGAATTGGAGAACTTACCTCAAGATCAAGGATGCTGAGAGGGTAATCTCAATTTTGAGTCTTGATTTCCAAGTTCTAGACAGAATGGAACCTACATAGAATGTCTGAAAAGTGATTAATTAGTACATTCCAATGCATTTTAGGATGAGAGAATTAGTAGAGAATTGGAGAACTTACCTCAAGATGAAAGATGCTGTGAGAGAGATGTCAATTTCGAGTCTTGAATTTCGAGTTCTGCATTAATAAACTTGATCATTTTTCTGAATGGCTGAAAGTGGTCTGAATGAGTCTGACTGTCTGAATATGATCTGATTTGTTAAAATTCAGATGGATTCAGATTCAAAATCAGACAATTCAGATCATTTTTTAGGTTTAAGATAAAGTTTAGACCCATTCAGACCCATTCAGATCACTTTAAGCCATTCAGAAAAATGGTCAAGTTTATTGATGTGGATGGCATGGGATCTATGTAGCATGGCTGAAAAGCGATTAATCAGTACAATCCAGCGCATTTTAGAACAAGTGAATTGGCAGAGAAATAAGAGACTTACCTCAAGGACAAGATCCTGAGGGGAGATCTCAANTTCGAGTTTTGATTTTCGAGTTCTGGGTGGACTGGGGCCTATGTAGCATGGCTGGAATGCGATGAATTAGTAGAGTTCAACACANTTTANAATGAGTNAATNGGTGNAGAACTGNNNGACNTANCTCAAGATNAAGATCTTGNGGGNGAGATCTCAATTTNGAGTTTTGATTTTCNAGTTCTGGACAGAATTNGACATATGTAGGATGTCTGNAAAGTAATTAATCAGTACATTCCAATGCATTTTAGAATGGATAAATTGGTTAAGANCTGATGGACTTACTTCAAGATCATTTGGATGATAATGATTGGTTAATTTCTAACCAGGCAGATAGCCTAGCATAGCTNAGAAGGCCTCATCTGGAAGCAGCTGTCAATATGATTTTGACAAGCTCTAATATGCCCTATTTGGTGCCAGATTTAGAGACCTATAAATAAATTAGTCTGCCAGCTCAGCAAGTGAGATACATACAGGATGACCACNANAGCCATNGGGTAGACATCCTCNCCACCCACCCACATCGAGGGGAGGAGAAGTAGTCTGAAAGTGTTACAGCCACTGGTAGAGGGACCACTGGCTTCAACAACTGTCTGAAGAAAAGGCTAGCAGAGAGATGTTGCACTTCAAAACCNAGTTTTGCTTATNTAAGCAATGCCTTAANGGCCGTTAAGGCGTTTGCTCAGGTTCAATTNCATCTCTGGCCATTTTGTTTTTCTTGTTTTTTAATTTATAATAAATGTGCTTAATGCTTGACAGATAAAATTTCAAATGTGTATTGATGTATTACATGTAAAATCAACTTTTACACTCAAAAANATTGAATTAAATAACAAAAAAAATTGATTTTATATGTCCAAAAAATGAGTTTTCTTTGTACTAAACTTTCAACCAATGCTATGACTCTGATAATAGTGTTATGTAGTTTACATAGCTTAACAGTATAGTAGCATATGTGAGCATAGATGTGCAGCCATCTNAAAAATGTAAAATTCACATAGCTGCNAGCCAATGNTATGCCTAGTTTCATAGTGCTATGGCTGCTATGTAGTTGGGCCACACATCTATATAGGACTATGGTAGCTATCATAGCTATCATAGTCATGGGTAATGGGTATATAGTATTACATANTAATAGGANACTACTATGCCTGCTATGTTAACTTACATATNCTTAGTCTACTTNTATGTATCCTATAGAATACTATGTTCCATTACAGAGCTTTAGCCTTGCTATAATATCTATAATTGGTGTAGAGTCTATGATTTTGATACTATACTCAAAATAGGTCAAACGTTAATTATATTGTAACTACTACTACAATCAAGTACACGTAAGTTATGCATATGTTCGTAAGGTGTAACAAGGTATGCATATGCAAGAGTATGACTGATGTGCATGATGCTGCACATGAGGTGCAATGATACACATGAAGTCCAGGACCAGTGCATGAGAGTGCACATGCTGTAGGGCCCATGCATGATAGGGCAGGCCTGTGCTATGCAGCAAGCCTGTGCATGGGAGACACAGAGTGTGGGGTTCATGCACATGGCATGAGAACTGTTGTGAGGTGCAGAGAATGTGCATGAGGCATAAGCAATGGGCACGAGGTGCAGGTGACAGGCAGTGTGTATGAGGTGCAGGCAACAGACAATGTGTGCAAGGTGCAAGGGACATGCATGAGGCATGGAAGACCCGCATGAGGTGCAGGTGATGTGCACAAAGTGCAGGGGACCTGCACAAGGCATCAGTGGTGGCGGGCCCATGCACAAGGCACTGGGCTGCCATGGGCTCATGTGCAACACTGCAACCTGCACGCAGAAGAGCAAGGCATGCGGGAGGCATGCGCAAAGTGTCCGGGGTAGTGGGCCTGTGCATGAGGCATGCACGAGGTGCTGTGGGTCATCGCAGGCTTGTGCATTGTACACAGGAGACACGAGGCTCACAAGCAGTATATGAAGCATCAAGCCCTGCAGGGAGCATTGTCAAGACTCGGTTGTAGACAGCAGAGAACCACCCAAGTCACCAGCGATGATGGGAGCAAGAGAGCAGAAAGCGACAAGCAGCGCAGTGACCTGTATTGGAGGTACAGTACGGTACAGATGAAATGGACAATCTAGGGAAAATAGGCGAGAGAC
>SFCI01001019.1:0-12260 GCA_004681135.1 Hericium alpestre | reverse complement strand
TGGCCTCTAGAATACACAAATCCTGTCATCTACAGAAGCTACAGTAGAGCCCTCTCCGACACATGTAACACTGAGTTGCAATTAGTACCTGAACACCAGCTATCATATTCAACCGGTTATCTATTTGTAGCACAGGCACTGATACCATAGCTTAATGTAACATCATCCTGGCTATCAATCAAAAAACACTTTTTCCTGATGAGCAGGAGTGAGATTTCTACTATGTAAACATGTGAGGTATTTCGCTTTCGAGTTAACTTTTGACTTACTGTTCACTGGCACAGATTCGCAGATCGCGATATCTTCATGTGCTATGCTGGCATCGGCGTGGGGCACAGCTACCATGTTGAATTGCCTGCCGACAAGTTACGGGCCAGTGATGGTGACGACAATGCCATTAACAATGCTGCTGAAGGTGAGAGCGCCCCGCCCATAAATGAGGATGAGGTGGAGATCGAGACAGACCTCGATGACGACAACGAGAGCAGCATAAATGGTGAAGATGGTGACGGGGATGCGGACCTTGCTGGTGATGGTGAGAGACATGATGAGGATGCTGACATTGAGGAAGAAGAGTATCTGGATCCAGAAGATGGTGAGGGTGAACTCGATATTGTTGATCAGGAGGGTTATGGAGACCTGTAACCTTGTGTTCAATGACAATTACACTCACTTCATTGCTAACCTGCAATATTTGAAGGGTGTGCATGTGCAGAATCAGCGACACAGTGAAAGCTTGAGTTTCGAATGGGAATATGTTGCGTGTCAGCATGCACTAAGCTCTGATATTTTACAGACATAGGTAATAGCATCGAAATCATGTAACTATCAAGTCAGAATGTACTTTTCTGATGATTTGACATGGTGGTATTCCATTTCGTGCGAGGTAAGGGAAGGTGCAGCAAGTGGACATTGCCAGAGTGGAGGTGAATTCGTCAGACAGAGCTTGAATTTGAATGCGATTATCTCACCCGTCGGCATGTACTAAGGTCTTATATTTTACAAGTGAGGGGAGTACCATCTAAAGTATGTAATTATGAAGTCAGAATGTACTTTCCGGTCACTTTGAAGTGGTGGTATTCAATTTGGTGAGAGGGGGGTGAAGGCATTGTTTGCGGTCATTGCTGGGGTGGAGTCGAACGTCGTGAACGTAAAATCCTCCGCCAAAAGTGAAACACATTAGTAGACCCTAAGACCCTCTACCTAAAGGTAGCAGGAATTGTAAGAGAAGTAGGATTTAATCTAACCAGGACCTTGTATCAATGCTATTGCATATACCTGAAATTTTGTGGGCTTTTGATCGTGCCGACAAAGGTAGAATTTGGGCTGCAAATTGTGTGCGCCGCACCCACCACGTGAAGTATACTGTACCATTTCGGTCGTAGGCTTGTGTCACAGGTCACAGAGGCCTGCGAGCCTAGGTTTTTATGGTGCGTATAATTTTCTTTCAATTTGTTGGATTTTAAAATTTTGGTCACGCCCAACATTTGCGAGCCTACGACCGAAATGGTACAGTAGACCGGTTCTGCCACAGTGCCGGATTGCTTTACGATGCCATTGTATTGCTTATGAATGGACGAGGTGTACGTATGTAAGGTGGATTTACGGGTTGGCATGCCTCAATAGGATGACAGCGATATGGCAAAGTGGTCACCGATCTGTCAGCGGTATGCCTCTACTATGTCTCCCGTTTACCTCTCTCTGCACAGCTTCGCAATCCACCACCTTGCTGGGTCACACGTTGTATTAGTCACCTGGCAGTAGCTACTCCTCATAAATTCACTGATGAAGTCTCGACTCTCTGTCAGTGATCGCACGGCGCACACAGAAGGCCGTCGTTCTGCGTAACAGGAAGATACAACGATGTCCCCGAATTGTCCGAGTTCTGCTGCGTCATTTTCACACGGCTTCACTGTCTGATCTTGCCCATTCGACACATATTCCATAAGTGAATATGCCCATCTTGCAGTTATATGACGTCCATCAAAAACGGCTCAGCAGCTTCCATGAAAATTCATCCCTCAACGTTTCCAAGCCGACTATTACAAGCTATCACTTCTACAGTAAGTATGGTGACTGACGTAGGTCCTTCGATTTGATATGTCAATAATATTTGCTTCCCTTGTTCAAGCCAAATCTACATACCGGCTGTGGATTTTAAGCACTCCACTATATATCCCTACGGCCAGTACTTATGTATGTCAAGGCTACTTCTGAGCTCATGTTCACTTATACACACGCGTCTTTACCTGCAGGATCTGCACTGCATGTCCACGAGATGTAAAGTGTTCATTTGGGTTTCCACACATTGATTGATCCGTCGCAGACTTGCCGCTTCGTGACGAATGAAAGCGCGCATGATTCGGATAATGATCATGCATCGACGCGCTAGCTTCTGTGGCCAATCAGAATGAATCGGCTTCTGGCCAATCAGATAATACGTTGGTATTGGGCGAGGAGACGGAGGACTGCATCCGATTCCGGGGCTGTCAGCTGGCGTCCTCGGACAGCTTCGATGCCCCCAGGCTGTTGGTTGCAGCGAGTAGAGCTGTGTGGGTTCACGTGGGGTCGAGTTTCTATTCATCCTGGCACGGGGATGGTGTGCAGTAAACGAGATCCGGAAGTAAAAAAAAAATTGTGGGTGGTGTATTTTGGATTCGATCGGTCCAACGTACGTCAAATAAGGAGTGTAGCATAAAATTTGGCCACGTATGTATGGACAACAGAAGCAGTGCTAGAAGGAAAAAACAAGAGCAGCTGAGCGGCTAGATCCGCACGGCGAGCAATCGAGCAAACAAAGACAGCTTCAGCAGCTCTCGTTGCCACCGCCGTTGCCGTTGTCACCGTCATCGTCGTCGACAGCGCGTCCTTCCCTCGCACCCGACGCCGCCCAAAGCGGCATCACCGCGCACCGCATCAGGGCGTATTGTTCAGCTTGAAACCATCGACCCATCACGCCCTCATTTCCCATTTCGGCGCGCCTCCCTCCCACATCCACCTCTAACGCTGCTGCCCAGTACACCGCCGCCCCGTACTGACCGCGCCGGCCATGTCCTACAGCAACCAGCTCTCCGCGACGGCGCTCACGCCTTCGCGACGCTCGGGTCTTCCCAGCGGAACCAGAACTCCTCGCCGGCGCGCGCGTAGATCTCCTCGAGGTCGCGCTGCGAGATGTCCTGCGCATCGGCCTTGGCGTAGATGGGACAGAATGCAGCAGAGGTTGTGGCCGCCGCGCTCGCAGCAGTCTTGGATGCCTGAAAAATTGTGCATGGTTAGTTGCTTCGCTTCAGGTAAAAGAGGGGAAAGCGTACGGTTGTCTTTGCGGGGGTCGGTTTGGCGGGAACAGGCTTGGCTGGGGCAGCCGGCTTCGGGGGCGCCTTTGCAGGAGCCGCTGGCTTCGGGGGAGCTTTGGCAGGCGCAGCCGGCTTCGGCGCGACCTTAGGCTTCGGTGCGACTTTGGGCGCGGCTTTGGGCTTGGGCTTCAGTTTGCTGATTGCGCCAGCGAGACCCCCTAGCTTCAGCTTCCTGACTTCAAGCGCATTGATCAGGTCGTCAATGTTCTAGTCGCCAGTGCTGGCGGGAAGTCAGAGGCAGGGGACGTGGAGATGGCGGCGGTACCCTGCTCGAGCGTATAATGGTCAGTCCTGACACATTAAAGGATGCGAGGACACTCACCTCTGGGATGGGGGCCGCTTTTACGAGAAGGCCAGCGAGGGCGACAGAGACGTAGAGCAAGAATGACAACTGCATAGTGCTTAATAGCGGGGATTAACGGCACGGCCGGAAATGAATAGGGAAAGTGAGAGAGGAAAACTGAGAAGGACGAAGGAGGGAACTGGGCTCGGGTCTACCGTGCTGGACATTATACGACCATGGCAGGCAGCTTTTATACCTGGAGGTTCTGCGTCGTGCGCATGGTCAGCGGGCAGATGAAGCCTAGTCTGTTTGTCACGTTTCTGGTAATGGGTATCGTAGACCGATGATGCTTCCAATTACGGACTTTGATGGGGGCCATCTGCATCGCGCTTGCTAGTGGTGCGCATGAAATTTGTGCAAGTGTCTTTGACGCCTGCTTCTTGAAGTGCAGAGCGCTGCAAGAGTCGGAAGGATGGGAGCATGCGTCGACACTGCTTTGCGTTCCTCGAGGGCGTGATTGCCGTTCTCCATCAAATTGAATGATGACTTCTTCCTTCGGACCAAAGGATGTCAATGATGTGCCGCGAACACTTTGTCACCCCGGAAGATGTTGAGAATATATCTTTACGTGAATTGATTTCAGCTAAAGATGAGGAGCTGCAAACGTACGAATGGGGAGCCGCCAGGAGCTCGACAAGACGGCGCGGAGTCGTCAGCAAGGTCGACCGTAGCCTGGAAGTTGGTAAATTATCACGTTACTTTCGATATAAGTGCATCAACGAGCAATGAAGAAGATTGGAAGGAACGCTGATGAAAACCATATCTTACTTCTTGGCACGAGACGAACTTCCAACGAAGATCATAGCCACGAACCTATCAATGGACTCGACCGGCAACCACGTCAAAATCTCTGCAATTTGCACTTGAAATCTATTTCGAAGAAGGAGCAGTCTAGAAATGGTTGTTTTTGAGGATCGGAGTACTTGCTGGCCATCTGCTTGGCACGATTTCGAATTGGAAGCACAGTCACGAACCTGTTGGTGAGCTCTGGTCTCCAACAGTAGTCACATCAAGATGTCTGCAATTTCATTCCGGAACAATCCAAGATGGCAATTGAGCGTTGAGAGGGTGCCGCAGTACTGTCGTAGCAGCTCGTCGCCATGCTTGGCACCTCGATGGAGTTGTACCTATCTAGATGATAGACGGAGTCCCGCAGCGCTGAATAATGTTAATGATGCTTGAGCTTGAGCCACTAGATGGTCCCCGAAGATACTGTACAGGTTGAGTCTTCAAAAATCTGTCAACAAGGCCGACCACTTCACGGTAAAGCTACGCCGCCATCCACACGGACGTACTTCTCCATCGCCTGCCACAAGCGGGCCCAGCGACCCTCATCTGCAGCCATAAGCTCCTTCCACTCCTTAGACTCCGACCCATTAAATACCCTGATCCACGCGAGCACACTGACAAGCACCACGTCCGCCCAGCTCGGCGCGTCGCCCATGAAAAAGACCTTGCCTTCTCCATTCGCGTTGTACCATCCGTGGATGCGCGAGAAGCCTTCGAGCGCCTTCTTCCACAGCGCCACCGCCACGGGCGCAGGCGCGATCTCCTCGAGGGGCTTGCCGAACATCACTTCGCGCGTACGACGGAAGTATTCCCCGCTGCGTGGGTTGAGCGATGCCGCGATGCGTACGAGGTGCAGCTGCAGCAAGTGCTCATTCAGCAGGGGATGCACGATGTCGACGAACATCGCCTGGAAAGCGGCGGTTCCCTCCGGAACCAGCGTCACGCCCCTGGAGTACGTTACGTCGAGGTATTTCGCGATGGCGAATGACTCGGCGACGGTAGCGCCGGTCGACGGGTCCTGTATGACGGGCAGCGTGTACAGGGGTGCGCCGGCGCGCACACCGGTGGCTGGTGCGCCGAGCTTTGCGCAATGGGCCTGGATGTCGGGGTACTCTACCCACTCCGTCTTGTACGGGACATCTTTAATGTTCAATGCGATTCTGAACGGGCGTAAGGATCAGGACATCGGCGGTACGTGAAGGGGAAGACATGCCTGGCTTTCCAAAGGTTGGGCGACCAAGTCTGGCCAGACCAGGCGTTGCCTGGAATGTCGTAAAAGATGATTGGCTGCGACATAGTGTTTGAAGGTAATAATGCGATGGCAGCGAAAATGTGAGATGCTGTCAAGGTCGAGATGAACGGTCCTTAGGAGGTGCTGAAAGTGACAGATTTATACTATAGCATGACTCATATGAGCTTCGGCGGCGCTACCTGAGGGGCAAAGCATTGTATAAGTGTCATCGTCATCGTTGTGGGGCGCTGAATGCTTGATGAGTACAGAAGTTTACGCACGCGTGACTTAGTCTCCCACAGGCAGACCTTGAGAGAGAGATGACGAGTCGATCTCTCTGATCAGCGTGACTGAGGATCAGCCGCTTGCATGTTTCGGTGGAACGATGATGACCCGTTACAGTACCCTCGCAGATTGGTCTCGACCTTCGCGCGCCAGGACCACAATAAATCTTTCAAGTGCAGGGCTGCAGGAAACCCAACACACTGATACGTTCGTATGTTGCAAGCAGAGTCGACCACGGTGACGATGATGGCAAGAGGCAGGCAGTCCGTTTATAGGTGTGGACAGCCAGGAGAAATATTCGAATATATTTATTCGAATATAATATCCGAATTTCCGCCGCGCGAAGCGCGGCAGTGCGAGTCGCGTCTTGGTCTCGTCGTGTCGACATACATTGACGCATCGAGTTTCACGCAACTTGAGAACATGAAAAAGACTTCTGAAAGGTCACTCGAGGCGTAGAGTGCACCGCGCTTCACGCGGCAATGTAATTAATGCACTACAGCAGGATTTTGTCACGAATGCATCATACCGAGTACACTAGCTGTCCAGCAACTACAAAGCTATAACGCGAGGAGATGGTCTGATATATTCTGAAGCCAACTTGTTCCCAAATACCACTGATTTTTTTCGGGCCCCTTCGGGGCCAATTTCGATGTGGGTACCATGTGTACTTAGTATTCTCAACCTTTGTGCTACATTCTCAGCTGAAGCATAGCCTAATCTCCAATTTTAAAGTGATCATAGACATTCCATACAGCAATATACATTCAATCTTCATTTCTTGAAGTACCTTGGGCAGCTCGAGATGCACCTTTTCGATGGCACTCGTACATCTTCTCGTATTGTTCTCGTACGAAGTCCAGCAATTAAATCGTGGGAACATTTTAGGACTTCGCTAAGTCTTCGCCTCTGAAGGCAAACTTTCGTCTTGCCGTTTGTCGCTGAGATAGCTGCGTATCACACGATATTGAGCAAATATAAAATATTGTCTGTTCAGAGAATTTTTGAACTTAGTTGGACTGAAATGATTGACATCTGAGGGAGATATCATCGACTGTACAAGAGTCTCGTGAGGTGCCGCCGAGTTTCGAACTCCGTTAGGTTTCGAACTCAGCTAGGTCCTAGGTCGCCCACACCCACTATCGGACTGCCGGTCCTGTCACTGCGAGCGCTCACGGCGGCCCGCCCGGGTGCGCTGCAAGCACCCGCGGTCAAGACCAACTTACGAGCAGGCTAAACCAAAGCTAAGTAAGGTTGTCACTGCGGTACTTCAAGTTATAACATTATGCCTTGTAGTATACATATCATGACATCTGCTCATAGTGCGAGGTTTTTGCAGCATCTCATTTGATTTGTGAGTTCTAACCTCCAGCGCCTGACATTGGAGCCATCAGGCTTATGCCAGGTCACTCGACGATGGGTTGGCTACCTCTCAAAGGTTTTCATCCTTGCTTGGAATAACGAATGTATTCTCAGTATCTCGGATAGAGTACTGCGAGACTGTAAGTAAATACCTGTGAGGAAATAATGAATGTATTCTACAGGTAAAATCAGCCTCGGAACGAAGGGGGAATAAAGTAGGTACTGACCTCAGTATCTCGGATAGAGTACTGAGGGAAGGAGAGAAAGAAAAGTTTTCGTAAGGTAACTATGCAGTCCGAGTTCATCACATGATCATGGCGCGTCGCGCGCGTTGACTCTTTACTACAACATGCCCACTCAACTAGCGTGGCACATGCCCATAGCTTCTGAAAACTTGTCGTGCTTGGCCTTGACCAAGCCCTTCGTGAGTATGTCCACAACCTGGTCACCCGTAGGTACGTACTGCAAGTTGATTGCTCCCGCCTCCACCTTCTCCCTTAGGAAGTGGTAGTGCACATCGATGTGCTTCGTTCGCACATGAAATGCCGGGTTCCATGCTATCGCCATCGCCGATTGATTGTCCATGAGGAGGAGCATTGCCGCTTTGCACGGTCGTCCGATTTCGCTCAGGAAGGTGCATAGCCATGTGGCTTCTTTTGCTGCATGCGTGGCCGCGATGTATTCAGCCTCAGTGCTGGATAACGTGGTCGTGTTCTGCTTCTTCGAGCTCCAGCTGACAGCCCCTCCAGCCAATAGGAAGGTGCATCCAGAAATGGAACGCCTGTCGTTCACATCGCCTGCCCAATCAGCATCCACATATCTGGTGAGTTTCCATGGCTTTTTCCCATCGAAGACTAGCTGATAATCAGCAGTGCCTCGAAGGTACTTGAATGTGCATACGAGCGCATGCTGGTGGGCCTCTCCCGGTTTCGCCGTGTGCTGGCTCAGCATGCCGACGGTGTACGCGAGGTCCGGGCGTGTCCCCAGCATGGCGTACATCAGCGAGCCAATGCCACCTTGGTACGTGAGGATGTCGACCTCAGGTGTGTCCACCTTTGCCATGTGTTCATTTGCGAGTGCCGGAGTTGTGATAGGGCGTGCGTCCGAGTAGCCCGCACGTTCGAGGATTTCCTCAACGTATCGGCACTGCGAGAGCGCGATTGTGTGGGCGTTCCGGTCGTGGATGACTTCGAGTCCGAGGACCCAGTGCACCTCGCCCAGATCTGACATATTGAACAGGCGTTTCAGTGCCTCCTTAGCCTCGAGGAGCACGTCCATCGAATTGGAGACGAGGATGATGTCGTCGACGTAGATGGCGGCATAGAGGATCGTGCCATCCTCATGGGCCCACTTCGTGAAGAACGAGTGGTCAGAGTCGATGCGAGTGTATCCGAGCTTCTCGAATTCACTCTTGATGCATAAGTACCACACTCGGCCTGCCTGCTTGAGTCCATAGACTGACTTGATGAGCTTCCAGACTTTGCCTTCTGGCACACCAAATCCTGCAGGTGGCTGGAGGTAAATTTCCTCTTCGAGCTCACCGTGTAGGTACGTGGTCTTGATGTCCATCTGGTGGACTTCGAGATCTTCCTTGGTGGCAAGTGCGAGTAGCGTTCGTAGGGAGGTGAATTTGACGACAGGGGCGAACGTCTCATCAAAGTCGATTCCTTCGACTTGAGTGAACCCCTTCGCAACGAGCCTCGCCTTGTACTTCTCGACTTTGCCGTTGGGGCCTCACTTGATGCGGAAGACCCACTTGCTGTTGACAACCTTGCGGTCACGTGGTCGGTCAACTTCTTCATACACACCCATCTGCTTGAAGGAGTGGAGCTCCTCGTTGCAGGCTGCAAGCCATTCGGCTGTGTCGGGGCATGACATCACCTCCTTGTAGGTGAGTGGATCACCATTAGGGTCTGCGTGTGCAGAGTTGATGTGCTCTTCGGCCGGCGGAGCACCCGCTGGCTGAGGGAGCGTCTTCTTGTCATACGACGTGACGTGATAGCGTGCATCGTCGTCGGCGACTGGCACATGTGCGTTGCGTGTGGAGTGTCAAAGTTGGGGGGCTGCAGGCAGCACCATGTTCGATACAGCTGGATGTTCATTGGCATCCAAGAGCTCTGTGACTTCAGCCTCGGAGTCTGCGGACTCTGGCACGACGGGTGCTGCGATTTCTTCCCCTCCAGACGTGTCGGACTCAGGGTCGACTTCGATCTGGACACGCTCGAGGTGCTCATGGTTTGGCATCTCCTCGAAGATGACGTCCTGTGACTCGATGATGTGCCCTGTAGGGCAATGCACGAGGCGGTATGCCTTGCAGTGCTTGGCGTAGCCGATGAACGTGCAGATGAGGGACTTGGGGTCGAGCTTGCGGCGGTGGCTGTCCAGGATATGGACAAACATGCAGCACCCGAAGGTGCGGATGAGCAAGACGTTGGGCTTGTTGCCCGTCCAAGCTTCATGCAGTGTGATATTGGTGGCAAGAGAGCATGTGGGGACGACGTTGTGGATGTACATTGCGTACTCGATGGCATCGAACCAGAAAGACTTGGGGAGCCCTGAGTCTTCTAGCATGGGATGGGCCATCTCCATAACTGTGCAGTTGAAGCACTCAGAGACACCATTAAACTCTGGAGAGTCAGCAGTGGTTGTCTCGTGCTTGATCCCCTTGTCGCGGAGGAACTGGCGGACTTTGCGTGAGACGTATTCGCCTCCGCCGTTGCTGCGCAGGACCTTGAGTTTGTGACCGGATTCGAGTTCCGCCGCTGCGACGAAAGCCTTGAGGTGCTCAAGGACATTGCTCTTGTGCCAGATGCCGTCAACTGTGGCTTTGCGCGAGTAGTCGTCGATCCAGGACACAAAATAATTAAATCCCTGATGGGATTGCATCTGCATGGGACTGCACATGTCCGAGAATAGGCGGCTGAGTGGTTCGGTCGCCCGCATGTTGGTCGTCTTTGGGACGTCTTCACGGGACTGCATCTGAAAAATCTGAAATCTACATAGCTGCCAGCCAATGCTATTCCTGGTTCCATAGTGCTATGGCTGCTATGTAGTTGGGCCACACAGCTATACAGGATATGGTAGTATCATAGCTATGANAGCACTCCATAGCATCACCCTTGAGCTTCATAGTACTACATAGCATCTCTCTTTGACTATGTGGGCTATACAATAAAGGGCGATACTATGAAGCTAGGAGATCTATGTAGACTTGATAGAGCTATGTATTACTGGCAAATTTTTCAGATGTTGCCACTGATGGTGTACTTGCCAGACAGGACCTTGTCGAGGTTGACAAAATTGTTGGCGAGGACATCCTTCCAGAGTGCTTGAGGGAACTCCAGTACAGTTGGGCTCGAGATAGCGATCTGCCTCACCCCTTTGAGGTTACGGGTGTAGTTCTCTTTGAGATGGAGGGTCTCTCGGAGGTCAGTCCCGAGGCTGAAAATCATGCAAGTGTCTGTGGCAGTGAAGGGAATGAGGGATTTGTCAAGCTTCTGCCTACCACTGAGCTTAGATCACTCATCATATTCTTCAAGCTTCCTCTTGGCAGGAACCCTGAGATCCTGTTCAATAGTGTCATCGTCTTTGTCATCTTTGTGCTTGGAGGCATTGTCAGGAGGACCGGGTTCGGTGTGTGGACCGGGCTGCTTGGCTCTCTCTGCAGCCTCGCACGTGTCCCGGTCATGATCTTCGAGCATCTCAAAATAGTTCGAGAATGCAATGTTTCGCTGCGCTCCTGTGATCTCTGATGCCGGCTTCTCATGGATTACTTGCATGATTTGGAGGGCGGTGATGGGCTTCGCGATACGAGAGGATCGGTAATCCTCGACAAGAGACTCGCACGCAGTGACATGGGCTTTGTTGAAGATTGGCTCAGGGGCTGCCGGTCTGGTGAAGGGAGCCACTGCAGTGCTTGCTCTCTTTTGCATCGAGGACTGGTTTTTATTCTTAGCAGACATACGTGAATCAATAGATGTGAGGCACAAATATAATTGCTCAAAAAGCGTGCAGATAATGACGTTGTCAGGCGAGACAATGGGATTAGCACGTGGTGCAAAAACCTCAGCAAGAGGGACAGACCTGGCAGAAGAAAGGACAATGCTGAGGGGCAGTGAAACCCTCGTGCGCATGCCTTTAACCTGCCTCGAGAGCAGGTTCCAAGACACGCTGACCAACTGCGGCTGGCAACCACAGTCAGTGTGTCACTGCCCCCTAGGTCCTGCGTCGTCTAGCGAGGTGGTTGCACTATACTTGGTGGGAGCTAGCGACTTATCTGAGTTTGAATTCGATGTAACATTTGGCCAAACAAAGGCACAGCCACATGCATGAGTTCACCATTCGAGTCGGTCGAGTCGCACTCGTTCTTCAAGCGCTCGACACAGTGACACCATCATCAACATTGAAAGCACGTTCTCGACATGCCATCAGAACCTGCACCGACGACACAGAAGCACGGCCCCGGAAGACCGAAGGGATCAAAGAACAAAGCCAGCACCGGCACCATTGGCCATCCGCCCAAAGGCGGTGGCGCTCCCTGCAAGAACCAGCAATCAACTAGCAGTGATGTCACCGCTGAGCCCGCTGCGCAGAGTAGCACCCCAGTGGGTACGTGCTTAAAGCAGATGAAGCTCTCCTTTGCCGGTAGGATATATTTTCCATGTAGTACTACCAGCTCAGTGCTAATATTGGCAACCAGTTCCGGTACTCAAGCTCAAGGACTCATGTGCCCGAGAAGCACCACATCAGGTAAATCTGTTTTTTACATAGCTTCCAGCCAAGGATATGACTCTTATGATAGTACTATGGATGCTATGTATTTTGACAGCACAGCTATGTAACTCTATGAGATCTATCAAAGCTTCTATAGTTGTATAGTGGAGGATATATAGAGCTA